>APFE030347880.1:5948-68431 GCA_000404065.3 Pinus taeda
TTTGCAACCATCACTTGACACTCTGGTGCTGGATATAGGAAGCAATTCAATTCTTTTGCTACATTACAATGAATAAAATTGTGGGTACTTCCTGAATCAATCAACACTATTACCTTTTTCTTCTTGATTTGTCCTTCTATCTTGATGGTTTGAGGAGTGGTAATTCCCGCCAATGCATTACAAGATATGGTCGGATTCATTTTTTCTTCATATAGGCTTTGTTCCTAGAGTATATCCTCTTCTTTTGACATTTCTTGCTCATTTTCTTCTTCCTCTTCACAATCTATGTAGAATAAATTCTTCTCAGCACACTTATGACCTTTAGTGTATTTGCTATCACAACTGTAACAAAGCCCTTTTGCTCTTTTTTCTTCCAATTGTTGTGGTGTCAACCTTATAAGTTGTGGAAGACTAGGGGCAACGACACTTCCGTCTTTATAGTTGTGAGTGGTATGCTTCCTGGTTGCCATAATTTTGCTTTCCATTTTTCTTGCTAACCTGAATGCCTTCTCTAATGAATCAGGTTCCCAAAGGCGAACATCATGTTGGATATTATCCTTTAAAGACCCTATGAACACATCAATCCTATGCTCCTCTGGAATATCTTTTACCCTTATGTTCAATTTTTGGAACTCCTCAATGTGCTCCATTATTGAACCCTTTTGTTTGAGACTTATCAATTGGCTAAAAAAAGTGTTGCTTTTTGTATCCTCATAATGTGCCATCAATTCTTCTGTAAAAATTGCCCAAGTGATAAATTGTTTACGAGAGCAAAGCCATTGATACCATACAAACTGATTTGGTTCCAAATATAAAGTTGCCATACGTACCTTTTGTGTGTTTTGCACATTATTGAGATCGAAAAATTGCTCCATCTGTAATATCCATGTTGCGGGATCCTTGCCATCAAACTTCCTCATATCGATTTTTTGGAATATGGTGGGTCTTCGATCCAACATTAGAGTCTATGGAATCATGATTAACATTTCTTTTGTTCTCATCATGAGTTTCCTTTAGTACCTTTTCACCATTAGTGACCATTCCTTGTAGCAACTTATTCATATTTATTATCAATTCTTCCATCTTATCATCCATGCCATCAATTTTAGCGTCCATGCCATTCATCTTAGCATCCATGCCGTTCATCTTAGCTTCCATGCCATCCATCTTAGCTTCTACGCCCTTATTTAAATAATCCATCTTAGCTTCTACACCTTTCTTTAAACCATCCATCTTAGCTTATACATCTTTCCTTAAACCATCCATCTTAGATTCTGTTGCTTTTTGTGCAAGTGACACTTGTTGCACTTGTTCTTGTAATTTTGATATATCATGTAGCATTTCTTCCTCTTCTTCATGAGTCATGCTAGAGCTTTCAAGTTCCTTACTAGGTGTTTTCATTTTCTTTCCTCGGGGAATTAGTTACCGATAATAATGCTCTACTATGCCCTTTGAATTCCTTCAAAATAATTTTTCAAACGAAGCTTAAGCAAAAATTTAAAAAAATCTACACACCTTTTTTCACTTTGTAGGAGCTCGATATTGCCTCTGATGTATCTCTATAATTTTAGATTATCTAGTTCTAAAATTGCGACCTGTAGTAGCCCTCTATGTCCTCTTTCCAATGCCACCAGTATGATCCAAATTGGATTCTCCAAGGAAGAGTTATGCCAAATCTTCCACAGTGACCTGATTATAGACTAGTTTAGTAGAGCAAACTTGCATGCCATGGCACGTGTCCTTTTTTTGACCTTTGGCTCTGAAAAATATCTAAACTGAAATCCGTCCTCTTTCTATAACTTCTTATGAAACTTCAATCCAATTCTCAGAGAGAAAGTTATGATGATTTTCCCTAGGTCACATGTTTGGAATGTAATTCAGGACTCTGCAAAAAGACCAACTTCCTCAGATCATATCTCCGCAAGTATAGTGCAAAAAGCTATGAAATTCAGACCCACGGTTCAATGCGATTTCTCTCAAATGGGTTTTTTTTTTGCTTCTGGAACATCGCAGAAAAAAATTATAGTGAAAATGCCATGATGACCTATTTGGAGCAGTGAAACCCTAGAATCCAAAGCTCTGATACCAAATGTTATGAAACTAGCTCACAAAAAGATAGAAAAGATAGATCAATGCCTTAGAATTTAGCCTCTTTGAGGGGGAAACCTCCTTTAAATTACACAAATGAATGATTCTTTTATGATTCAAATGATAAAACCTCCTTTCTATATTTAGGAGTCTAAGGAGTCACAATATAACCCAGCTGACCTAACAATATTAATATAAAGGCACAAAAATAACAATAGAGGGATTTTATAGGGCACAATAATAACAATATGGGGACAATAGGGGCACAATAATATTAATAAGGGATATAACCACAATAGTAATGGGGTAATCACTAGTATTATAGGGACTTAACACAGTTCTTGCCGAAATATGGAATGTTGCTTTCCCATTCATGGTGTGCCAAAATCCAAGGAACCTTACAGATGGATATGTCTTATGCAACAATCCCTGTCTTTGGTATGAATAGAAGACTCTATAGAGAGAAACTCATGAAATTCATGGTCACCACTTAGGATAGGACTAACAATTATCCTATATATTCTGTTCATTTTGATTTGGACTCATTTATCTTCTACAATGATGTAAGCATACAAGAAAAAATTCAAACTCATAATATTACTTTTTGTCTCAACGCTGATGGCCAAACATTAATCATTGAGCAGGATAATTCAGATGAAGTTTTATGGAATTTGAGTTTTGATGGGGTCAGTAAAGAAGGAGTTGGTGCTGCTGTATGGGTTTTTAATTCATATACCCATCACTCAGAATATCACTCCTACATATTGAATTTTCAGTGTTCTAGTAATGTTGTAGAGTATGAACCCTTAATCTTAGGTTTACAGCTCTTGAAGAAACTTGCTACTAAACATATTGCCATTCATGGAGATTCTGAGTTGGTGATAAAACAAATCAAAGGATAATACTCTGCAAAACGTCCTAGGATGAGAGCCTATAGAAATGTTGTGTTATACTTTCTAGATTCTTTCACTGAATATAGTTTGTCTATGGTTTCAAGAGATCAAAATATACTGCGTGATGGTCTTGCTACTTTGGCAAGTACTTGTAAATTACCATTTCATCCTACTCGTCCATTTACTGTCGAAGTGAAGAATAGACCTACTATACCTGATAACATTAGATACTGACAGGTTTTTGGAGATGATGCTCAGATTGAAAATTTTTTGCAGTCTAAAGACGAATTTGAAGATGCTAATACAAATATAGAATTTGATGTAGAAGATATTGTACATACTAGTGTAAATAAATTAGAATTACATGAAACAGATGAAGGAAAGTAAGAAACATATATTCTACAACTGAAAGACAATATCCTAGCCAGAGGGCTTGTTCCATTAGAAGACTTATTTGATTTCAATGATGTAGCTAAGAATCCCAAAATTGAACCCACAGGAGCTGGTGTTGAAGAACAAAATATTGAGACTAAACTTCAACCAAAAATCATCAAACTGTCCAAATCCTTACCCCCAGCTGAAAATCTGAAGTACATTAAATTATTCAAAGAATTCATTGATGTTTTTTCCTAGATTTATGAGGACCTAAAATCCCATGACACCAGTATCATACAACAAAAAATTCCCTTGAAACAAGGTCATAAACCCTTTTAAAAAAAAATTAAGGAGGATTAATCCAAAGCTTATGCCTCTGGTTGAAAAATAGGTAAAAAGAATGTATGATGCAAAAATCATAGTACCTCTGAGATATTCGAAATGGGTGTCCAATTTGGTTCCTACTCGGAAAAAGACTGGTGAAATTAGGCTCTGCATTGATTTCCGTAATTTAAATAAAGCCTCTCTAAAATAAAATTAACATCTACCCAAGATGGACCACATCCTATAAAAGTGGTTGGATCCACAAGATTTTGTTGTTGGATGGCTATTTTGGTTATAACTAGGTCATGGTACACCCAGACGATCAAGAGAAAACAGAGTTTAATACACCTTGGGGGACTTTCTTGTATGCGAAAATCCCTTTCGGTCTAATGAATGTTGGAGCAATGTTTCAAAGAGCCATGGATTTTACTTTTGTTGATGAAATGGGTCATTTCATAGTTATATATCTAGATGACATCACTTCTTTTTCGAAAATAGATGAGGAACACTTAAATCACTTGAGAAGAGGTTTTGAAAAGTGTCAGAAATTTGGCATTTCCCTCAACCCCAAGAAAACATTTTTCGGCTTGAAAGAAGGAAAACTGTTGGGACACAAAATTTCAAAAGAAGGAATCAAGATAGGTCCCAATAGAATCAAAGCTATACTCAAAATTAATCCCCGAAGAAATATAAAGGAAGTTCAATCTTTTATTGGACATATAAATGTTCTAGGGAGATTCATTCTGATTATAGTTGAACTTTTAAAGAATATTACCAACATGCTAAAGAAAGATACTGAGGTGAAATGGAACATGGAAGAGAGACAGTCATTTAACAGTGTAAAGTAGGCTTTAACTCAGGCACCTTTGTTAATTAGTCCAGATTTTACTAAATATTTTCTAATTTTTTCATTTGCTTCAGAGCATACCATTGTTGCAATTCTCCTACAAAAGAACGATGAGGGCCATGAACCACCCATTGCTTTCATCGGCAAAGCTTTGAGAGATGTAGCATTGAAATATGACATTATGGAAAAGCAAGCTTTTTCCTTGGTAAAGGCCATAAAATACTTTAGAGTTTATATTCTTCATTCACACATCATTTCTTTTAAGATATACTGACTCAAAACGATCTAGATGGGAAAAGGGGTAAGTGGATTGTTGTTATATTAGAATATTATATTGAAATCCGACCCACTAAACTCATCAAAGGTCAAGGGTTAGAAAAATTAATGGCAGAATCTAACTTGTGTGCTTTAAATATAAATTTTCTAGAAATATTTAATGAACTAGATGAGCTGGTGACTCCAATGGTAGTAGAAGATTTTTCTACCTCTCCCTAGTATGTAGACATTATTTATGTGCTACATAATTTACAAGCTCCTCTTGGTTTAACTAAAACAAAGGCCAGATTTATAAAGCTTAAAGCTATTAAGTTTTGTATTTTGAATGAAAATTTGTACTGGAAAGATGTTGGTGGTGTTTTACTAAATTGATTGTTGAAAAATTAAGGAGATAAATTCATGCAAGAGTTTCATGAAGGAGATTGTAGTGGACACCTATATTGGAATGCTACTGCAAATACGATTCTGTGGTCAGGTTTTTACTAGCCCACCCTATTTTCTGATATCCAAAAGAAGGTTACATCATGCCACAAATGCCAAATATTCTAAGGTAAAAAGAAACTTCTGCCTTTACCCTTGATGCCTATATCTGCTGAAACCCCTTTCCAATAGTGGGGCCTTGAATTTATAAGATAAATCCACCCTGCCTCATCTGCCCAACACAAGTGGATTCTGACAACCACTGATTACATTACAAAATGGATAGAAGCCATACCCACCAGACAAGCTTCTAATGCAGTCATCATAAAGTTCTTAGAGAGAAATATCCTTGCTAGATTTGGTTTCCGTGGGAAGATTATTAATGACAATGCTGCAACTTTCAGGTCAAAAAGGATGGTAGATTTCTGCAACAAATATCAGATAACATTGGGACATTCTACAGCCTATTACCCTCAGGGAAATGGACCGACAAAATCTTCAAATAAAAGCTTAGTTAACATTATTAAAAATTTGTTGCAGGACAATAAAAAATCATGGCACATCAAGCTAGTTAATGCATTATGGGTAGATAAGCTTACTACCAGAAATTCAATAGGCATGTCTCCATATCAATTAGTTTATGTGATAGATGTTGTTTTTCCAACTTCATTGAGAATTCTTGTTTTAAAGATGATGCAAGAATTGGAGGTGGAACCAAATGATTTACAAAGGAGAATAAACTATACCATCCATTTGCATCAGATAAGAGAAGCAATTCATAACAAAACTCAATTTATCCAAGATAGCATCAAGAAAACATTTGACCGAAGGAATAAACTTGATGACTTTCAGATCAGCCATCATGTTCTGAAATGGGATTCTAGAAGGGAATAAAAAGGAAAGCATGGTAATTTCAACAACTTGTGGGTGGGACCTTACATTATTAATTCTTATCGAGGTAACAATGCATTTTTTTTTGAAGAACACAAATGGAATAGAAATACCTAGAGGACCTGTGAATGGCAAGATGCTCAAGCATTATGTTTTTCAGGACTAAAAAATTGTTTTTATCACACTCATTGTTGATACCATTTACTTTTTTACTGTCATGAGTGGGTAGCTTATGTCTCAAAATTGAATTCCATGGAGAAGGCCCTGCGCTTTGAGGCATTTTTACACCATAACTACAGAAGAAAAAAAAAAAAATTAAAAAAAAAAAAATATATTTATATAGTTATTATATTATATATATATTTATATATATATATATTATTATAAATAATAAATAAATAAAATATAATAATATATAATAATAAATAAATAATAAAATAAAATAAAATTATATGCAACAAATATTGAAGACGAGGATTCAAGTCTACTAGTATACTAGTCTACAGTCTTGACACTTCACCAGGAAGTGCCATCCCCAGTTGGAGCCATTGTTAGGGTCCTATCATTTATAGGATCAATTGATCATTGAGTAATTTCTTTCAGTATCTCAGATTGTAAATAATATAGCTTTATGTAAATGATTTTCAAAAAATGATAGAAAAATGAAAATAAAAAATGTAAAGAGGGTATAAATACAAAAAATAGAAAAAAAAAAAATGATAAATCAACCCCACAAAAAAATGAATAAATGTGAAAGTGATGCTAGATTAAGTGCCACTACTAGCCTTTTGGCTCTGTAAAGAATAAATTTGTGAAATTGTGTGCAGCTTGTTTAAAATGCCACAATCCCTTTTTGCTTGACACATACAATTTAATCATGTTCAATTTGTTTTCAATTTATGTTAATTAGGTTAGAGTGAATAACTTATCCAAACAGTTTAATCTTGGCTAAAATTAGATAGGTATAATAAGTGAATAAAGATAGTCCAACTATTTAATCTAGATTGATTTAGTTGATTAGATTAGTTTAGTGTTTGAAATAAATATTCTTTATCTCTTAGAATGAAAAAATTGAAAGGGTTTGCATGCTCAAGTGCACCCTAATTTGCTTTAGAATAGCAATAGGATATGAAAATAAAAGTTTTTGATGTAATAAGTTTGAAGTGCTTCGTTATCCACAATTTAGACTCTCATTTATTATGTATGCGCTTGAAATTATGTTGCGGGACCCTCTGCTATTAACCTCCCCCAATTTCACGACCCCCTGATCTCCCATAGCAATGATCTGACGGCCCACGGTAGATTTCGGACCCCCCTGAATTGACAGCATTTAATAGTAGGGGGTCTGAAAAGTAGTTTCCCACCCCCTTACGTTTTAATGCTGTGTGATTTTAGACCCCCCCTCCACTTACCAGATATCGTCGTCTCCCCCCACTCCCCCCTCCCAAAGTTCTATTGCCATCCCACCTTAATTCAACTTCCCGCCATGTGTCACCTCTACAATCTGTGGTAGCTCCCACTCCCTCCATACCACCTGCCCTTACCACCGTCACTCCTACCAACAGTCCCACTCCACTCATCCACGAATCCCCAACTACCACATCTGAGACCGTTACAACCTCCATAAATTCCCTATCCGTTTACTCACGCCATTATAGGAATTAATGCCCTAAAAACACCGTTAATCCAACAGTTAAGGCTAATTCACAGCTAATAAATATGGAATTTGCCTATGCGATTACACCTTTTCTTCCTTGCTCATTCAATATTCTTCCCATCCCTCTTTGCTCTAATCTTGCAACAACATTTCCATTGCCTGTCATTCATAAATTCACATAGGTTTTCCCCTCTAAATTCTGGCCAATTATTGTACACATAGCAATTTCCTGCCTTTACAGTCTTCAATTCTTCATTCTGCAACCACCATGGCACCTAAAGCCACCCCGGTAGTCAATCTGATGCTTCCTCCCCTATCAACTTAGACTATATTCCACTTCCAGATAAAGATTACAAAATTTCCGAAACAAAGTGTGAATTTGACCTTTTTGAATTATGATACTGGTTGTAGGATAGTTTCCTTGATTAATCTGATGAGATACACCTCTGGAAATCCATACTCCCTCTGTTTGTTGTCCCTCAATCCTACCATTTTCCAGAATTCTTTATAAAATTCCAAGCATCTTACCTTGCAAGCAAGAGCGCAATTATCTCCCCAAATGGTTAAATTCTCTTCACCATCATAGCTCACAACATAATTCAAATGCTGTAGATTCCCCACTGTGATTCCCTCTCCCCTTTCTCCATTGAAGCTCTCAGAGAAATTTACTAGAAATTAACCTTCCCCCAAAGAGCTACCATTTTTGAAATCTTCCTCCCTGAAGACTCTCAACTCCCTAAGAAAAATCCCCCATATCCCTCATCTATGTTCCCTCAAAGGACAAGACAAATTATCATGTTTTGTCATCTCTTCTTGGTTACTATTCAGATGAGTGGGTAGATGAGCCTATTCTAGGTTTTCTATCCACCCTTTCTTCAGAAGAAGGACCATCAGTCACCTTTGACTATGGTCATTTCTTATCAAATTTAATTCATGAACAATTCCTTCAGTTTTTAACTGAAGGAATGTTTATCTATTCATTAAAACTCATGTATATGTTTATGTGTTTTCAAATAGATAAGTTTCCATTCTCAATGTAGAAACTTGGTCAACAAGGAGAGCCTTAGTTTGTTGTTTTCTAGACTTCCTTAGTCAGAAGACAATCACAGGAATTTAGGTTCTCAGAGTTCATAGACTAGTTTGTGTATCCAACCACTTGTTTGCTAAGTGGCCAACAGGTTTCGAGGGATAGTGAAGACATTCAAAAGGTTCTGCAACTTAGTGAATAGGTCAAAACAGGGGGCTAGTATCTTTACTAGTCATTCACAGAGGTTAGAGTGTATGGTTCAGAGCTTCCACCATACAAACTGCCTAAATATTTGGCAATGAGAATATTTTCCTTGGAATACATCAGGCAAATAATTCATTATGATAACATCCATTTTTTGGCAACCAAGAAGAAATTTCAATTCCAGATCAAAACAAAGGTAGGACCCTTTATTTGCAATAGTAGAGAAAAAAGAGAGGAAGCAGACCTCCTGCTGAAATAGATGAACTTCCCTCTCAGTTTCACTTGGTCTTATGACCCCTTTAGGGTAATTTCCAAGTTGAGAGTGGAACAAAAAGCTACACCATATGTGCATACTCAGAGGCTTGAAATAGAAATGTATATGAACCAACTCACTTGGGGAGAAAATACATTGCAAGAGGCCGAGGAGTAGGTACTTTCTAGGACATCTTTAGAGACTCCCATACCCAAAGAGAAAACAGATAAGAGATCAAGAGAGGATGATTCTCCCTCAGTCACCGAAGTCTCAACTAAATAACTCAAAATATATACTAAGAAGCTTAAAGCAGGCTCAAGCTCTAAAATAGACTTCCCATCAGTGGAGGACACACAAGGCACTATTGTTCTCTCAGGTTTGAATACTTTCAAGTTGGACAATGGTACCACATAGTCCCCATCATCCTTGGTTACCAAAGAGATTCCAGTTGCTGTCCCTTAGACACTAGAAACATCCACAGAGTGGAGGGAGTTGGACATTTGTCAAAGCTATAAGGAGATTGAGTAGAGAAATGAAGCCATTCATGATAACATATTTGCTCAATTTAGGAAGCGATATTCCTCCATCCAACATAGACTCATATCGGCATATGATACAGAGAAGGAAAGGATGCATATGGTATTCTTGTAGGCCCAGGTACCTCAACCAAAGTCCGCAACAGATTTCAGACAAACCACTTTTGAATTTGAGAGTCACCCCCAATAAAGCAATGGAGACATTTTCCCGAAAAGCACAAGCATGAATCATCGAGTAAGTACTCTGTAGACTCTTTGACTTCTCCTTATTGTTATGTCGGGGCTATGATGTGTAAGTTATGGGGAATACATGATTCGGCCAAATTCACCATAGAAATGGTACCCCTAATGGAAGTGCAATCCACAGTTATGTGATGGATTGGGCTAATATCTTGTCTGATAAATTAGCCACAACAATTTTAGAGTAGAGAACAAATGTGTATAAAACTTCCCAGATTATTCCCCCATTCTATTACAGTGCTTATATAATGGATACCATTTGCTTTAATTATGAATATCCAATACTTGGGTGGAAATGGACTCCTCAAGACCCGAATCCAATCCACATTTACCAACAACAATTATGGAAGGCAAATTACAAAAATCATTTATATAAAATTTGCAATGGTTTTATTCTCCCAGTATATTACTCTATTTTTAATAAACCTGCTCCAAGGATATCCCCGGAAGTAAAAGTTGATTTAACAGCAGTAGGTAGTTGGTTCGGGGAAGAAAAATTTACTTACATAAGGCTTTTCGGTAGCCTTACTAAGCCTCATGTTCTTCCTTTGTATGTGCCTGATAAATTGCTAGCTCAGGAGTTGGCCTACCAAATAATAGTAGAAGGGACATCCAGAACCCTTAAGGATTCAAAGAAGCATATTTGGCCAAAATTTCCTTTACGGTGAAGCATTTTCACTCTGCATGACTATAAGCATGTAGAGAAGGAGACAGAAAAGATACTAATGTTGAATCTGGCCACAATTCCTAACAAGCCATATGATCCAAGAAAGGTTGCTTATAATGTCATGTCTCAAGCCAAGCTTGCTAAGTTTGATCATAAAGCCGATGAATTCGATGATCTATTTTCCTCAACTGAATCATTATTTTAAGTTAAAACATTGGCTGGGATGAGATATCAAGATAAAGGACTGGAAACATTTAATATGCTTAGAGACCAGAGGTTGCAAACTTTTCCTCTAGACCTATTAGCCACAACCCCAATAATCCAATCAAGTGAAACTGAACAACAAGCTATTGATAAAGCTCCTACAGTAGAACAAATTCCTGAGAAAGAAAAAACACTCAAGCAGGAGCAAGAACAACAAAAGGGTGATGAACTTATTCATTCAAATGTTCATATTGATCCCAAACTACTCAAAAAATGGCAACTGTTTGACTCAATTATCAGCAATACTGAGAGTTTGCAGGGATTCGGTACTCTTGAAGCAACAACTAGACAAAAGACAACTACTAATACAGTTCCATCTGAAGGAACTAGCAGCCCACCCATGACTCAGACAGATGTTGAAATAATTCCAGAGAACCCTTCTGATGAGATTGTTCTACGAGTAGAATAAATACCACCCTTAGATGTCTTCTACAACCCTAAGCATAGGGTTGTAATAAAGAGACAGAGGAAAAAGAGAAAACTTGATCAATATTCTCTTTTACCTACACAGACGGAGACAACTAATGTGGTATGGAGAGAAGAAGTCAATCCTTCTGAAGATCTTACTAAGCTCTCACAGTATGACGGGGCATATACAACAGCTACTATGGATAAGGCATCGGAAGTCAGCAATTTGCTTAAAGAAAAGGATCAAGCAATCATCTCACTAGAGACACAGGTACATGAAAAACAACAGAGGATAGAGCAGCAGTTAGCAGCACAGAAGCGATCAAACGAGCAATTAAATGAGCAATTGCTCAAGGAGAAACAGAGGATAGACCAACATGCAGTTCAAAGCAAAAAGAGTTGTCTCAAGAATTGAACAAGCTAAAAGCAATGAATGAATGGTTGAGCAAATCAAAAGATGAATAGATTGCACAGTTATCATCACAAATAGAAAGATTCAAGGAATTTCTTAAGATAGACGAATTCAAATCAGAAGCTCTCCAAATAACCAAAGCATTATCTACTCAATTGAACTTGCTATGTAATAATATTTCTCTTGTTCCTCCCTTCTGTGAAATTTCCTCATCCATGATTGATAAATCAGTTGATGACAGGCAAAAGTTGGAGCAGGCAGATGAGACACTAACAGAGTTTCTTTCCTGGCAAGAAACCAAGGAAGGGCAAACCACAAATTTGCCCCAAATTCTGGAATCACACAAGGAAATTTTGTTCCTTGAGTGGAAAACTCAATTGATGAAGGCAAAAAGGGCAACATCAAGATGTAGATCGACGACTGGTAATTTAGTGGAATTAATTAATGATACTCTCTATTTGTCAAACTTGATTTCAGAGTGTACCCCAGGGAAATTACCATCAGTCAAAACATTAGAGTAGACATGGAAGCAGGAGTTAGAAAAGAGGCAGAGATTAATCACGGGCATCCAAACATTGACATGGGAAACCTTTTGGTTCTTCCTTGTGAAACCATATAGTCAAAGAACAGCAATCAAATGCCTGACCGATGCAATCGGTTACATGATTCTTGAAATTACTGATGCCACCTATACTGCCCAGCTGCATTTGCGTATGAGTCATCCTCTAGAGCTGTAGCCAATGCTTGCCATATGCCAGCTCAAGCCAAAAGATAGTCAGCCGAAGCAACGAATCATCCTTACCAGCTGCAAGCATATCTATTTCAGGGAGATTTTCATATATTTGTGATTTTGTTACACCAACTCACAACATTTTTATTTCATAGTTAGTTAGTTTAGATAGTATTTATAGACCCTTTCATGTTTTTAGAAAGGGTCCTAAAAATTTTGTATGAAGACTTAGATTGGAAGTTGCACTATTGTACTTCCAATTTGTTTTTTTTTTTAACTAGACCTGCATTCTGAGCTTTTAATGAAGAGTACTTTTGTCTGATATGCACTACTGCTTCCTGCAAGAGTATTTCTAAGTTAGAGATCGGGATTCAAATGCAAATTCATGTTGGAGCGATTTGATCACATATGGTACTATTATCTATATTTTTTTTCATTCTTTTATGTGAATTAGCATTCATTCATTTTTGCTATTATTGACGTAAGTATAAAGTCTTTACAGCAATCTCTTTTACTTATCACTATTGAATGTTCAAGAATTGTTATCTTTCATCTACATATGCATCAATGATATACACAATCAGTGCAATAATGTTTTAATTATTACTTTGTTCAACTATTTGAACAAAGTAATTATCATCTGAACGAATATTCTTGTTTAAAAATAAAGTCATCTATATGCTTATTTTTCAATAAGAACCATTAAGAGTTGCACTAAAATAGAGATTTCCCGGGATAGATTAGTATTGCATTTTAGAATAAATATTTCACCATTTTCCATTAGATATAAGTAAATAATATATTTGTCTATCCCATTCATAAATCATTGGGAAACAGGTCCCATTATATCCAGTCGGAGCTACCACACCAAACGGAAAAAGAGCTGCCTTTAAGGTCCGGACTGGGTGGTTTTCCCTGATGTTGATGCAGCGATTTTTGAGGCATCAACATTTTTGGCACTAGAAGGAGGGCATGAACTATGAATGGTGAGCAAACTCAAATCTACAACGCATTCCGAGAGTAAATCTCCCTCCACCTCACCTCCGACTTCTCCCTTGCAAGTTGGAACCCCAGTTTCCAATCAAGAGGTAGAAGAATCAATGACCACTTCTCAACCCCAAAATATTAACTCCAGAATCTCTTGAAGTACAGTCTCTTATCCATAAGCTTCAAGGATTCTCAATATCTCCATAGAAACCTAAGGTATCTCAAGGCAGTGTAACTTCGCAATTCATTCTTTCTCATCCTCTCACTAGACTTCAGAGTGAAAAGCTTGGTATTAAACCTACTGAGTTACCTTTGCCTGAAAGGAAACAGGCAAGGAAAACTACTGAAGGATCTGACAGTGAAACTCTCTCGTCATCATCATCCATTTTATATTCTCCAGTGCGAAGTCAACCATCCACTCCTCCACTCAAGAGTGTCATTCAACAGGGAACTGGGTCTTCAACATCTGTTTCTCAAGCTCCTCAAACTTCAATATCTGCTCCTTCCCAATCATTTGGAACTTCATCAGCACTTTCATCTAGTAGCAATTCGACAATGGCACAAAATCCATGGAATAATCCTGGTGCTTTCACTATGCCTGCGCTATTAAACCCATTGCCATCTCATCTTGAGAAATGGTTGCCTAAATTTAATCCATATGCTGGCATACAAGTAGATGAGAATATCAACAATTTTATGTTTTCATTCAACTTAAAAGGAGTTACAGAGGAAGATGTGGTTCTCAGGCTTTTCCCTTATACCTTACAAGGATCAGCTGGGTCTTGGTACTTTTCATTCCCATCAGGATCCATTACCAGTTGGAATATTTTTCAAGAACAGTTCTTGACTAAATATGATGATGATAGATCTCTAGCAACGTTAATTAATGATATTTCAAATCTTAGGATAGAGTCTAAAGAACCCATAAAAGAGTTTAATTCATGATTCAATAAACTCTTGAATAAGATTCCAATTGCCTCTAAACCAAGTGAGCAAGTTAGAAGCGAATGGTATATAACAGCTCTACCTTTAAACACGACTATCTTTGTATATAGAGCTACAAAACCAACTCTTGCAGAAAATATGAAAGAAGCACTTGTTGTAGAGTAATGCATCATTGCCTTAGAAAAGAAAGCTGCTCTTGAAGATAGAAAATAAAAAAAGGTCACCTTCAAAAATGATTCAAAAAAGAAAGTGGCTAAAGATCCCTACGTTATGGAAGGTCTCCAAAAAGTTCTTAAAACTATGTCAAATGAAATGATTGAAATCAAGAAGCAAGTAGCTGAGACTTCAATGAAAAGGCCATTTAGAAACTTTAAGAAACCTTAAACAAAGCCTCCAAATAATATATCCAATGCAGACTCGGATCCTAAAGAAGAAGAAGAAGAAGAAACAGTCTTGCAATCGAAAGAAACTGAAGAAGAGGTAACTGTAGAATGTCATGGGATGTGGGAATTTATCCTACCTAATGTTGATACATAAAATGAACAGGAACCTTTCCCTGTAACTACCAAGAGTAAAGGTACTCCTGAACCTATCCAGATAACTCAGAAGAAAAGGAATGCCGGTACCACTACTAAAGAAAAGGTTCCCACAAAGAAGTCTACGGCGGTACCTTCTCAAAATCAACTATCAGCCTCAAATCCACCTGCAGCATCTAAAACATTAGTAGTTACAGACTCTATGGATTACAACATTGTTGAATAGATGAAGAAAACAAAAGCAAATATCACAATGTTTGAGCTTTGTAAACTCAAACATCAATGAAAATTGTTGCTTAAGGAGTTAGATGCAGTACCTTCTTCTCCTCTTCCAAATGTTGTACTGTCCAAAGCTGCTAATGAAACAGGTAAACCACCTCCTGGTAGGGTAGAAGCTACTGATGCTGTTTTAATCGGAGATATATCAGATTCACATACTCCTCCTTTTCTTTTGACCTACAAAATTTATAATATAAATCTACACAATTGCTTGATAGACTCAGGGGCTTCTTCGAATATAATGCCAGCCTCAATTTGTTCTAAACTGAATATTGAACCCCAAAAGTTTTCAATTCACACTGTCCAGTTGGATAGAACTAAGGTCCAAGTATTAGGAGAAATCAATTCAGTTACCATCAGGTTATCAACGGACCCAAGAGTTGTGCAGAGAATTGATATCTGAATCGCTGATATTCCTGAGTTCTATGGTTTGATTTTAAGTAGAGACTGGTCTGAGAAACTTCATGGTTATATTTCCATCGATTGGTTGCACATGTGGCTGCCCTATAAAGGAAAGCCTAATGAGATCAAGATTGATTAGGAGAAACATATGACTCATATTGTCACTGAGTTTGAGCAAGAAAACTAGCCAATAGCATTCAACAACAACATTTTGGGTAACTATTCATCCGAATCATTCTTTGGAAATTTTACTACTCAATCATCACCTTTCTCAGTTAATAGCTTCACATCTCAAATTGAAAATTTTTCCCAAATAGATACATCAAGATGTGTTAAAATTGCTAAGAAAACTGTAAATAAAATGGTAAATAAATCATTTTTTGGTCATTATACTTTGATGGGTCTGAATCAAATGAAGGTGCAGGGGCAGGATGTATTTTGGTTAGTCCTAAGGGAGAAAAGACCATTTTATCATGCATATTAGAATTTGAGTGCACAAACAATAATGTCGAATATGAAGCCTTGATACAAGGACTTTATAAAGCTATTGGTCTTAAAGTTCAATATTTGAAAATGTTCGGTGACTCTGAAATTGTAATAAGACAAGTTAGAAATACTATACATTGCCTTTCTAGTCACCTTAAACATTATCAATCCTTAGTACAAGACCTTGTGGCTCATTTTCTAGCAATTAATATTTCTCCCATCTCGAGATCTCAGAATGCAGCAGCAGATTTGCTAGCTAACATTGCTTCTAAGCTCCTGCCATCTGAAGATTATAGTTCTGATATGTTTTCAGTAGAATTAGTTTTTAGGCCATCTATTCCTGACAATGTCACTAATTGGCGAGTATTCAATCATGATGATGACATTTTGAATTTCTTAACTTCTGATAAGTCCTATGATGATCAAATTATTGATGAAAGTGAGCATAATCTCCAAATGAAGGAAAAGCTTGAAGAAAACTCAATACCTAAGCCAGTGTTCAAACTTGAGGATATTTATGACATTAAAGATAGGTTTAAATAGGTTACTAATTCAAAGCTTCAAAGTTCTACTTTGAGATTTGAATTAATAAACCTTGGTACTGAGGAAAATCCACAAAACATCAATTTGGAATTAGGACTTACACCAGAAGAAAGAATGGCATTGAGCAGATTATTGCACAAATATAAAAATGTCTTCACTTGGAAATTATGATGATTTGAAAACGTATGATACATCTATCATACAACATACAATTCCGATGATATCTGAAGAAAAACCAATGCAACAGAAGTTAAGGAAGATTCATCTTAACTTAGAGAGTCAAATAAAAGCTGAACTAAACAAACTCTTGAAAGCTAAGATATTTTTTCTTGTTAGACATTCAAATTGGGTGTCCAACATGGTGCTAGTAAGGAAGAAAAATGGTGACATTATAATTTGTATTGATTTCAGAAATCTTAATAAAGCAAGTCAAAAAGATAACTTCCCTTTACCTACCATGGAGAAAAATCTCCATTCGGTGGCTTGTTCTGGACTAATTTCCTTTCTAGATGGTTTTTCAGGGTATAACCAAATTTTGGTCCACCCTAATGATAGACTTAAGACTACCTTCAGAACCAAATGGGGAACTTATGCCTATCAAAAAATGCCTTTTGGATTGATCAATGTTGGAGCTACATTTCAAAGAGAAATGGACACCACATTTAAAGGCCTAATGAATAAATCAATAGTTGTCTATTTGGATGACATTATTGTTTTCTCTAAGAAAAGATCAAGTCACTTACATGATTTGAAGCTAATCTTTCAGCACTACAAAAGGTATGACATTTCACTCAATCCAAAGAAGTCCTTTTTTGCTCTTGAACAAGTTCAGCTCTTGGGTTTCATCGTTTCAAAGGATGGTATTTATATTGATCCAGATAGAATCAAAGAGATTTCTGACATTCCATTACCACATAATAAAAAGACTGTGCAATCATTTTTAGGGTAGATTAATTTTGTAAAAAGATCTGTTCCAGATTTTTCACAAATTGTTTTACCATTACAAACTATGATTAAGATGAATTCAATGTTTAAATGGGGACATATAGAAAAGGAAGCTTTTGATTTGATCAAGCAAGCAATCATAAACACTCCTGATTTTTCAAATCATTTCATTCTATATACTCTCGCATCTGATTCATCTTATACAACAGTGCTGACACAAATCAATAATCAAAACTTGGAAGCACCAATTTCATTTTATAGTTCAAACCTTCAGGGTGCTAAACTCAATTACTTTGAAGTTGAAAAACAAGCCTTTGTTGTATATAAATCCATTAAACATTTCACACCCTTTCTTTTAAAGGCTCATACAAAAGTTATAGTCCCTTTTTCAGTAGTAAGACAGTTACTAATTCAAAAGGAATTGGGAGAAAAAAGGGCAAATTGGGTTACAACATTACAAGAATATGATTTGGACATAAAACCAGCAAAGATTGTCAAAGGCCAAGGTTTTTGCAGGTTGTTAGCAGGAGCTTCTAATATTCAGGAACATGAAGGTACAAACAGTATTGAAGAAATCAATGAGATAAGTACAAACAATCTTGAATCCCAGTATGCAGATTTGATATTCTACTTAAAAAATGGGTGCGCTCCTTCTAATATTTCCTACAAGAATAAACGTTCCATAAGACTAAAGGCAAACAATTTCATGATTGTTGATGATGTGTTGTTTAGACGGAATTATGATTCAATATTGTTAAGATGCTTAGAAAAACCTGAAGCGCAAAAGGTCTTGCAAGAACTACATGATGGTTCGAAAGGAGGACATTTTGGAGCTGATACAACAGCCCATAAAATCATTCATGCTGGGTATTATTGGCCCACTTTATTCAGAGATGCTCATGAATATGTAAGGAAATGCCAAACATGTCAAACTACCAGTGGAAGACAAAAGAAGTCAGTTTTTCCCTTGCAACCAGTCAACATTGAACAACCCTTTGAACAATGGGGATTGGACATCATTGGAGAAATTATTCGACATTCATCCAAGCAACATAGGTATATCCTTATGGCCACCGATCACTTTACTAAGTGGGTGGAAGCAATCCCTTTGAAGACAACAAACTCTGAGGCAATCATTGAATTCATAGATCAATTCATCATTACCAGGTTTGGTGTCCCAAACGCTCTTATTTTTTATAATGCATCTTATTTCTCTGGTAATTTGATACTTGAATTTGCTATCAAGAGAGGATTCAACTTGAAATATTCTGCTACCTACTACCCTCACAGTAATGGTTTAGCAGAATCTACCAATAAGAATCTTATCAAAATCATTAAAAGTACCATTGAACAAAATCATAAAAACTGGCATAAGTCTTTGATATTTGCAATATGAGTAGACCGCATCACACAGAAGGCCTCAATAGGCACTTCCCCATTTAATCTAGTGTATGGAAAAGAGGTTGTCATACTAGCAAATTTAATACTTCCTTCACTAGCTTTAGTGCAGTTTATTGAAGAAAACCCCTCATCTTCTATTCAATTAAGACATGATCAGATTTTGAAACTAGAGGAAGAAAGAGAGAAAGCCCAAATTACACATGCAAAACATCAACAAATTATCAAATCTTCTTTTGATACAACTTCAACAGGCTCAAAACATTTACAAGTTGGTGATCTAGTTTTGAAGTGGGACAAGGCCCATGAGGATAAAGGAAAGCACACTAAGTTTCAGAAAATGTGGCTTGGACCATTCCAAATCAGTGAGAAGATAGGGCCATCTACATTCATATTACAAGATCTATCAAGAAAGAGAGATTCTCTTCCTGTCAATGGCCTTATTTTGAAAAAAATCTTCAATTGAGGAGGTAATCCCTTCTCACTTTGTAAATATTCAATTTCCAGTTATAGTTCTGTAGTAATTCTTGTTATAGGAAATAAATGTTGTACATAGCCTACTATTGGTTTTTACTATATTGAAAAAGTCACTCAAAAGAAAATAGTCTTAATATTTAATTTTGATAGATGAAATACCCTAAAGAAAAAGGAAAATTCTAGGAATTAGGTATGATTGAATTCTAAAAACCATTTTCATTTTTGTAAAATCTTCTCAAAACTTAGAAATATTGTAAATCATTCTAAAAGTTTTAGAAGCCTAAAAATGGTTATCAATACAAAGAAAATACTGATTCAAACATAACATCTTTAACTCTCAAACTTGTCATACATATTCTCTTAAGGAGAAAATTATTCACCCTATCCATCAAAGTTTATAATTTTTTAGAGTGTAATTCTAACATATATTTGATATAAAAGATAAGAGGTCTTATCATAAGCCTGCTTACCATGTTCATAGGGGATTAGTTCAATTGACATTACCAATACTGCATACCAAAATAGAGTAATGGCTTATAATTATAAGACAAGGGGTCCCATCACGAGTCAGCGTGTTCAGTTAAATTATAACCAATGAATGGCATTGTCAACAGCTGGCCACCAAACTAGGACAATGGATTTTTATCTTACAAAATAAAAAAAATGAAAATGAAATACAAAGAATGTGGAAACATATCTTTTGGATTCATTCCTTTAAATTATACTCTGAAATGGATGGGACAATGAATGATTAGATGGTTAAAAGGTAACCCTGCCGAGACTATGGACATTTGCTGGCAGTAGTGGCTCTACCTATGACAAAGGATTCATTATACAAGCAAGGTGAGAGAAGTCTTTTGTTTTATCATTATCAACCAAGTAAGGTTTATTTAAAACTTAGGGATGTATTTGATTTTAAGATGAGAAAGAAATAGCAAAAATAGTTTTCATTACATTCAAAATTTATAATTACCTAGTTATATCGAAGATCGTATATTGCAATATTAAAGGAAACATACAAAATAAAAACCCCTCCCAATGCTCTGATCTGAAAAAGAAATCGCAATTGGTAAATGGGGGAAAACAAATGACGCACCATAAAGAAAAGACCCTCAATTCACCCGATGCGATAACACAAATCGCAATCGGCGACTTGGCCATGTCAACAATAAAGGAACATTTGAAGAGGCCTAACCAAAAACTCCCAATGCGATAAAGCTAATCACAATTGGTGATCGGCACTCAGCGGAAGACACACGATAAATGATAAAGCCCATGTCAAATCCCGATTGCGATCTATTAATTAGGCGCACATCTCGAAAAGCAAAAATATTAAAGGAAGCTTTCATGCATTATATTATATCACCTTTCGATGATCATAAATATTTAAAGAAAATCTTAAAAACCTTCCCTTTGACATTCCTGATTGCCGATCAGTGATTTATCGCTGATCATCGATCATTTAAAATCTAAGGCATGCTTGAAACAATCATTCGACATATGGACGACGTGATGGACATTTATGATGATATTTACCACGATTGATAATTTAAATGGCTATTCAATATTGTAGTTAAGGATCAATCTTTTAAAGGATTTCATCCATGGTAATCCTTAACTATATTATATTTTATGCCAATCAACATAAGTCTGTTCATTATCATATTGGCTTGCAGCAACATTTTCTCTGTATCACTGTTTCCAACTGTTTGCACAGAATTCTTACAAAACCAGAGAGCCAGAGAAAATGGCCAAGAAATTGAAGAAATCCGCAGCCGCAGCTCCTACAACGGCAACCCCTCCGGTCAAAGATCCTGAACCAAGCAAGAAAGGATTAATCTCAGACATGACATGCTTTGGTCTAGGAAATATGAGCTGGGAGAGCATTTACAATCTACTAGAAGCTGAGGACCCAGAGGAATTATCAGAGTCAGCCACAGCCGATTCTACTGACAAATCAGAAGGAACTCTCAAAGAGTTGGCTTGCTCTTATCTACACAGAATAGCAGCATGAGCTAAAATCATGTCATATACAGACGTAGTGAGATGGGTGGTGGAGAAAATTCCAGTCTCGGATAGAACCTTTTGCATAGTTGATGGGAGGATATTTCGCTCATTTCAAGCTGAAGATCTCATGAAAATGTACCACTTACCTCGACCCGAGAGGTGATACAACAAGGCCTTCTTGGAGGCATGCGCAAAGGAGAATGATTCAGAGTCAGCCCCGATAAAGCAATGGAGACATTTTCCTGAAAAGCACAAGCATGAATCATCGGGTAAGTACTATGTAGACTCTTTGGCTTCTCCTTATTGTTATGTCGGGGCTATGATGTGTAGGCTATGGGGAATACATGATTCGGCCAAATTCACCATAGAAATGGTACCCCTAATGGAAGTGAAATCAATGGTTATGTGATGGATTGGGCTAATATATTGTCTGATAAATTAGCCACAACAATTTTAGAGTATAAAGAAAATGTGTATAAAACTTCCCAGATTATTCCCCCATTCTATTACAATGCTTATATAATGGATACCATTTGCTTTAATTCTAAATATGCAATACTTGGGTGGAAATGGACTCCTCAAAACCTGAATCCAATCCACATTTACCACCAACAATTATGGAAAGCAAATTACAAAAATCATTTGTATAAAATTTGCAATGGTTTTATTCTCCCAGTATATTATTCTATTTTTAATAAACCTACTCCAAGGATATCCGCGGAAGCAGAAGTTGATTTAACAGCAGTAGGTAGTTGGTTCAGGGAAGAAAAATTTACTTACATAAGGCTTTTTGGTAGCCTTACTAAGCCTCATGTTCTTCCTGTGTATGTGCCTGATAAATTGCTAGCTCGAGAGTTGGCCTACCAAACATCCAGAACCCTTAAGGATTCAAAGAAGCATATTTGTCCAAACTTTCCTTTATGGTGCAACGTTTTCACTCTGCATGACTACAAGCATGTAGAGAAGGAGATAGAAAAGATACTAATGCTGAATCTGGCCATGATTCCTAACAGGCCATATGATCCAAGAAAGGTTGCTTATAATGTCATGTCTCAAGCCAAGCTTGCTAAGTTTGATCATAAAGCCGATGAATTCGATGATCTATTTTCCTCAACTGAATCATTATTTCAAGTTAAAACATTGGCCCGGATGAGGTATCAAGATAAAGGACTAGAAAAATTTAATATGCTTAGAGACCAGAGGTTGCAAACTCTACCTCTAGACCTATTAGCCACAACCTCGACAGTCCAATGAAGCAAAACTGAATAGCAAGTTGTTGATAAAGCTCCTGCAGTAGAACAAATTCTAGAGAAATAAAAAACACCCGAGCAGGAGCAAGAACAACAAAAGGGTGATGAACTTATTGATTCAGATGTTCATATTGATCCCAAACTACTCAAAGAATGGCAACAATTTGACTCAATTATCAGCAATATTGAGAGCTTGTAGGGATTAAGTACTCCTGAAGCAACAACTGGATAGAAGACAGCTACTAATATAGTTCCATCTAAAGGAACTAGTGGCCCACCAATGACTCAGACAAATGTTGAAATAATTCCATAGAACCCTTCTGATGAGATTGTTCTGCGAGTAGTAGAAATACCACCCTTAGATGTCTTCTACAGCCCTAAGCATAGGGATGTAATAAAGAGAGAGGAAAAAGAGAAAACTTGATCAATCTTCTCTTTTACCTACACAAACGGAGACAACTAATGTGGTATGGAGAGAAGAAGTTAATCCTTCTGAAGATCTTACTAAGCTCTCACAGTATGCCGGGGCATATACAGCAGCTACTATGGATAAGGCATCGGAAGTCAGCAATTTGCTTAAAGAAAAGGATCAAGCGATCATCTCACTGAAGGCACAGGTATAGGAAAAACAACAAAGGATAGAGTAGTTAGAGTAGTAGTTAGCAGCATAGAAGCAATCAAACGAGAAATTAAATGAGAAATTGCTCAAGGAGAAATAGAGGATAGAGCAACATGCAGTTCAAAAGAAAAAAGAGTTGTCTCAAGCATTGAACAAGCTAAAAGCAATGAATGAACGGTTGAGCAAATCAAAAGATGAACAGATTGCTTAGATGTCATCACAAATAGAAAGATTCAAGGAATTTCCTAAGATAGACGAATTCAAATCAGAAGCTCTCCAAATAACCAAAGCATTATCTACTCAATTGAAATTGCTATGTAATAATATTTCTCTTGTTCCTCCCTTCTGTGAAATTTCCTCGTCCATGATTGATAAATCTATTGATGATAGGCAAAAGTTGGAGTAGGCAGATGAGACACTAACAGAGTTTCTTTCCTGGCAAGAAACCAAGGAAGGGAAAGCCGCAAAACTGCCCCAAATTCTGGAATCACACAAGGAAATTTTGTTCCTTGAGTGGAAAACTCAATTGATGAAGGCAGAAAGGGCAACATCGAGATGTAGATCGGTGACTGGTAATTTAGTGGAATTAATTAATGATACTCTCTATTTGTCAAACTTGATTTCAGAGTGTACCCCAGGGAAATTACCATCAATCAAAACATTAGAGCAAACATGGAAGCAACAGTTAGAAAAGAGGCAGAGATTAATTGCAGGCATCTAAACATTGACATGGGAAACCTTTTGGTTCTTCCTTGTGAAACCATATAGTCAAAGAACAACAATCAAATGCTTGACTGATGCAATCAGTTACATGATTCCTGAAATTACTGATGCCACCTATACTGCCCAGCTGCATTAGTGTATGAGTCATCCTCCAAAGCTGCAACCAATGCTCGCCATATGCCAGCTCAAGCCAAAAGATAGTCAGCCGAAGTAATGAATCATCCTTACTAACTGCAAGCATATCTATTTCGGGGAGATTTTCATATATTTGTGATTTTGTTACACCAACTCACAGCATTTTTATTTCATAGTTAGTTAGTTTAGATAGTATTTATAGACCCTTTCATGTTTTTAGAAAGGGTCCTAAAAATTTTGTATGAAGACTTAATGGAAGTTGCACTATTGTACTTCCAATATATTTTTTTTAAAAATGGACCTGCACTCTGAGCTTTTAATGAAGAGTACTTTTGTCTGATATGTGCTAGTGCTTCCTACAAGAGTATTTCTAAGTTAGAGATCGGGATTCAAATGCAAATTCATGTTGGAGCGATTTGATCACATATGGTACTATTATCTATGTTTTGTTTCATTCTTTTATGTGAATTAGCATTCATTCATTTTTTCTATTATTGACGTATGTATAAAGTCTTTACAGCAATCTCTTTTACTTATCACTATTGAATGTTCAAGAATTGTTATCTTTCATCTACATATGCGTCAATGACATACACAATCAGTGCAATAATGTTTTAATTATTACTTTGTTCAACTATTTGAACAAAGTAATTATCATCTGAATGAATATTCTTGTTTAAAAATAAAGTCATCTATATGCTTATTTTTCAATAAGAACCATTAAGAGTTGCACTAAAACAGAGATTTCCCGGGATAGATTAGTATTGCATTTTAGAATAAATATTTCACCATTTTCCATTAGATATAAGTAAATCAGATATTTATCTATCCCAATCAGAAATCATTGGGAAACTGGTCCCATTATATCCAGTTGGAGCTACCACACCAAACGGGAAAGGAGCTGCCTTTAAGGTACGGATTGGGTGGTTTTCCCTGATGTTGATGCAGCGATTTTCGAGGCATCAACAGTGAGGAAACTACGAGTTTGGAGGAAGGATTACCTGACGCACAGCTCTTTGCTATGCACGTAGCGGATGGACACTTTGAAGATATAATCCACTTTTTGACAACAGGGACTGTGCCGAAGGAATACTCCGTCCAACAAAAGAAGGAACTGGTGGTACGTGCGGCTAACTTTTCTATCATCGTGGGGCATCTATACAAAATGGGCAATGATGAGATACTATGAAGGTATGTACCTGAACTTGAACGAAGGTAGATCCTTGTGGAAGCATATGGGGGCACTGTAGAAGGACACTATGCAGGACGAGAAACCGTGCAAAAGATTCTCCACGCAGGATTGTGATGGCCAACTCTTCACCAGGATTCCAAAGCACACTGTAGGCCTATGGTATATGTTAGAGGACAGGTAAACCATCACGTAGGGACGAGATGGCTTTGAATCCACAAATCACATTGCAGCCCTTCAAAAAATGGGCAATCGACTTTGTAGGACCTATCAAACCTCAGGGAAAAACAGGCGCACGATACATTACCATTGCGACAGAGTACCTGATGTGTTGGGAAGAAGCGCAGTCGGTTAAAGACTACATGGCCACCATGGCTATGAAGTTTTTGTTTGAATGCATGTTGACTCGATTTGGTTGTCCAAGAATCTTAATAAGTGATCGCGGTACACATTTCCTGAATGAAACCATCAACATGCTAACAGACGAGTTCCAGGTGAATCATCAGAAAAGCACACCGTATCACCCACAAGCCAATGGGACAGTAAAAGCATTCAACAAAATATTGGATATTATGCTAACCAAAGTATACAATATGCAGCAAAGCGATTGGGACCTATGCGCACTTGCAGTACTATGGGATTATAGGACAACATGTAAGAAACTGATGGGATAGACACCTTTTTCCAGTTAGTTTATGGCGTGGAAGCTGTCATGCCAATGGAGTATATTGTAGCTAGTCTACGCATAACAGTGCTCACAGGTACGACGGACTGCGAAGCCCTGGAAGAAAGGCTTGCGTAGTTGGAAGAACTTGAGGAGGAATGTTTCCTGGCTGGCTTTCACTAACAAGTGCAAAAGAAACATGAAAAGGCCTCGCACGATCGCCATATTAAGTTACAAACCTTCAAGGTCAATGATTTTGTGCTATTGTATGATAGTAAGTTTGATAAATTCCCAGGAAAGTTCATAATGCATTGGTTGGGACCATACGTTGTTAAGGAGTTCACAGATGGAGGCACGGTACAGCTAGTCAAACTAAATGGAGAGCCTTTCCCAGGCAAAGTGAATGGCAGCTGCTTGAAGCCCTACGTAGGTGGCCCGACTATCTGACCAACCGACAGAAGCATAGTCTTCATGCTCCAAGGATCTGGAAAAAGGCACGGGACTATAAACAAATGTAGGGGATACCGAAACAAATGCAAAGAAGTAGTTCTGACATAGAGGCCTCAGAACAACATATGCAGCAGATCTAGCAAGCAACAGCTCAGTGTGCTGCTGACCTTGTTGCAGCTCAAGAATAGTTGGAGGGACTCCGCGCAAAGATGTCTGCACCGACAGAGTGACTCAAGGGCGAATGATGATGTTTTTGTTGGGGGCCTATTGGGAATGGAATCCCTCCCAAGGCATGTTTTGGGGCTTAAAGCCCAAGTTTTGACCAAATATTGTTGTAAAAGCTCCGCAAATTGTGGGTGCAGGGCGTGAAAGTATGATAGAGTCACAAGGTTGTCTGTGCTAGTTTTGTAATGTAATGTTGACTGGATAGACCTACCTATGGTCCGCAGACCATGGGATTGTATAAATAGAGTGAGGCTCTAAGTGTAAAAGATAACTAATAAAGAAATAGAATAGAAGATGAGAAGTCTAAGTGGTTGAGTTAAAGTGTAAAGTGTTTCTATGGGTCATAGAGTAGGAGAAGGCTCTGCAACTGAGTGCGCAGAGGCCTAGTAGTCCACAGCTAAGTGTGTGAACCCCTGCAGCAGAGTGAGCAGGGCAGGTTGAGTCTGTAACCATTGGAGAATCAATAAAGAGAAGTTTTTCTATAATTTTGGGTATATTTTCTTGGTTTAATGCATGATTGGATATAATTTGCAAGTATATTGTTTATTTACTACGGGATCATCTATGAATGTTTTGTATTGTTAATTATAACTTAATACATTCAAGTAGGTGAAGGTAATTAATTAACACTGGAAGATAAGTAAGATCTCAGGTAATAGCACAGAGCATGACACAGCCCCTGGTTAGGGCTATGTGAAGGCGGTGTATCAGGCCGCGAGGAACAGGAAGTGTGCGAAGCAACCTGCGTGTAGGAACAAATGGAGAACTAGTCGTACCTATCATACATCTCAAGGGTGCAGAAACCTAGTTCTAGCACCCTCCCATACTACATCAGGTGAGACCTCTGTTCGCGCTTCGCGAACTGTTGCTGAAATGGCCAGTAGTACAGGGATTTGTTTGGCTAATTAACTCCAAACTTGGGTTAGGGCCCAACAAGCCAACACGTTTTTCAATTCTCCCATAATTTCAGCCTCTTCTGGGGTGTGTTGTTTAGATTGGACCAACCTTTCAGGATAAGGGGGTGCATTTCCTTGAGGGACACTCTCTTCTCCTCTTCAAGCTCTTCAAGCGAGGAAGGTGGGTGATTATATGGGAGCACCTTCCCATACCAAAGGTTGATCTCTTGGATTTCCATAACATAAGCACGATAGGCTGTCTCCCCATTATAAACATGTCGTGCCTTCTTATTTTTCAGGTTCAGATTAGGTTGAGTAGGAATTTGGGGTTTCTTAGATGGGGTATGGTGAAGGAGTTGTGGTTGAGGTGGAGGTATTAAAGTAGGAGGTTGGGTTGTTTGAGGCCTCCACCCTCATGAGAGGTTGCCCCATTGGGAAGATGGAGGTGGATATGGGTGGAAAGGAGGGTTAATATTGAAGAAAACTAACAAACTAATAAAACACACTCACTTATAAAATAAATATCAGAAATATAGAAAAAAAAGACATGGAAGAAAAGGCATGAGAGACTTTCTTGTAGTCACTCATTCTCATGAATTTCTCTCATTATTAAAATAATGTTTATGACACATATAAATACATGAGGAAATTGGTCTCAATATAGTACGTCTATCTTGGACAATATGGTTGAGAAAATATCTCAACAACACACTAATCTAGGAACCTAACTAGTTGGAGAGAATCTCTCAACCAAGCCTAAACTGACTCCTAACCATGAGGAACAAACTCAATCTAGAAAAATAGGATTAAATCCTAACTTTCATGATTTTAATTAATTTAATTATTTGGAATTAGAATTGTTTTTAATGTGAGAGTGAGGCTAATGTTCCCCCCCTCAATGATAAGTCCAAAATAAGAACAAGGAACCCTCTTCCAAGTTCTCAAGTTGATCCTCAAAAAACATTTGCCTAAAAAACCGCCAAAGTTGGATGCTAAAGAAACTGCAATATGAAGAGACCATGAGTCAGTTGTATGTCTGATTCATCTCTGAATGTTGCTTGACAAATCCATCACGTGCCAAGCTGCAAAAGGATCCAACTATCCTTTGCTTGAAATCAACATCCTGTGTCCACTAACAAAATATGATGAATGCCCACTAGTGTATTTGTTGATGATGCCCACTGGCTAATGACATTGAAAAACAACTCAATGTTGCTTTTGCTGTGTTTGAAAATTTCTCACGGCTAATTTTGTTGTCGATCATCCACTCGCGAATTTTGTTGATGCTCACTCGTTGATGAAAACGCCCACTGGCTGCTTCGCTGATGTTGTCGAGACTTTCACTCTGACAACCACTGTCAATTTCATTGACATTTCCCCCCCTTGTGAGCTGAAAGGAGAGACAATATTCTTCAAATTATTATTGAACTCCCCCCCTTCAAGTGTAGGAGTGTTTCACTGGTGTATTCCCCCATTCAACTACATGAGAGTACCATTTTCATTTTTACTATTGGTTTCATTATGTGTGAGTGAATTCGATTGTAAAACTTATACAATCTTCTGACCATGCATGACCATTCCCTGTGATCAATCCACAAATAATCGATCTTCAATCTACTTGATTGTTGTTGTTTGTTGCATTGTGTTGGTGAATGATTTGACTTGCCACAATGGTGACAAGGATGGAGATAAAAACACTGATCTTCCAAATGACCAGTTCTTTGACAATGAAGGTAGTTTGGTTTGACTGCAACTTCACTTTGTGTGTATTTCTGTTTGTATGCAATTGTCTCATGGCCTCTTGATTTTATTGGATCAATAAATCTTGCACTGATGAACTTGATTGGCTTAGAATAATTGGGGATATGCAAGTTGTTTTCATCTTTGTCATATCCTAATCCTCATCAATTTTTGTTACTTTGAAGTTCTTCCTATGGCTTGATGATGGATTTGGAGGAAATTCGAACTGGATCAGGGACCACTTTGACACATGAAGTTGGTTGGATTAGTGACCTGGAATCAACATTGGTATCTTCATCTATACAGATGAAAGATTTGGAAACATCACTCTTCAGTTACAACTCATCTCTTTGTAGTTGCGACTCCAGTTGAAGGAACTCAATCATTTCATGTGCATGTTGTAAATTCATTGAAATATCAACAAGAGTTGATTTTCTGATTTGCACCATGTCTTCAACAGTTGAGAGGATCAAATTGTTAAGAATTTTTAATAACTGAATGCTTTTCACCATGTGAACTGGTTGGAACTCACACTCGCTTGCTTTTAATACTTGCTAGATTTTTAGAACTTGCTTGCTTGAATGCTTGATCTTGCTTGCTTGAACTCGCCCTCACTTGTTGTAGATATGAACAGGCTTGATGGTTGTTTGAATATCACATTTAATTTCTTTAGAGTTGAAGTCGCTCGCTTGATGCTTGGTTGATTGTTGCACACTCGCTTGAACTTGTTGTAACAACTGATTGTTTGAATGATGATTTCTTTAAACACTAGCTTGATTTGATGCTCACTTGAACTTGCTTGATTGATTACTGACACTTGTGATTTCTTGAATGTACTCACTGAATGTGATGATTTGTAAAAAAAGAAAAGGGTGTCAAACAATGTCAAAAGTTCACCCAAGATATAAATGACAAGTTCAATCTTGATGGCTCAGTTGAAGACTTACTTGACTTAATGTATTCACCTTAACAATTCAAATTAGTGTGTCAGTTACAACCAAGAATGCATCCATACAATTCAGTTAAAAAATGTGTATTTGCAAGTGATACAAAAAGTGTTGAAGATGTTGATGTCGTCTTGGCTTGAAATGCTTGATTTTTGTAGTGTCCTTAACTTGATGGCATGAATTAGCTGTTGTGAAATGTTGTTGCAGAATATTACTTTTATCAAGTCGATGATGTGACGCTTTGTGCTTATGAACTTAATTGATTATGGGAGCTTTTATTTTAGGAGCTTGATCGATGATTTGTATATGTAAACTTTCTTATGTGCATGTAGTTGTTTTGTTTAAGCATAATAAAGAGAGTGTTTTACAAATTCAACTCAAATCATGCAAGAACATTCACGACACAAAGTGTACCTATGATCCCCTTATTCAATTTTCAGCGGATCTAGGACACAATCACCACAAAAATATATGTTTTTATTAAGTATGGGAGAACATCAACCTTCACCTTCTTAAGAAATGATAATTCCAAGCTCACACTCCATTGAAGCAACTTCTCAATTACAACTTTAACTTTGACTTGACTTTGAAATGGACTTGATTGAGTCACTCCAAAAATTACAAACTAAAATCACTTAAAAAAATATCTATTAGATGCTAACCTTCTCAAACTTCACTTATATCCAATAATCTCCACTTGTATGTTTCTCCACTTTCTTAGAAAAACAACCATCAATGTAAAATAAACTATCCAATTCACATGTGAGAAAATAAACGGTTGTTGTATTCCCTCTAATATTCGAACCTGTGATCTCGAGCTCCTGGAGCCACCAGCATACATCGGAAGTAGGAATCATCTAGATTCACGCAAAGATATCATCTGAAAGTGACAATTCCAGTGTCAAAACAGAGAAGGTTGTTCTTAGGAGATGGAGTGGAGCTAGTGACATGAGTGTTGAGCTTCCCCCTTCTGGGAAAGATAAGAATGAAAATAGTAAAGAGGTTCCCTCATCATGTGCCAAGAATAGTTCAGAAGTATATGTTACTGCATCAGAAAACAGTTTGCAGACTTCACCCACAGAAAGGGATCAGGGCCAAATTGAGGGATCAACTCCTCAGAGTGAATTTATACCACTTGCTAACAGTTGAAGCATTGTTGTTGAAAGGAGAGATTTGGGCTCATGATTCTCATCTCCTCCCAAAGTGAGAGGACATTAGTGTGCCTGGAGTACTGCTTCAGATTATTCAGAATCCCTCAGCAACCATCAAGTAACCAAACCCAACAATAACTTATTCTTTGAGGAACAAGTATCCAATATTATTAAGCAATATGTACCACCTACGCAAATAAAATTGTAGTCATCCATGAACTCATCACATGATACAACTGTAAGATCTCCAAAAAGATTTATGAAGAATGAATCTTCCAAAATTGTTGGGTAGGTTTTATATGCGACCTATTATTCTTCCAATCCAAAACGGACTGGTGCTTCCATCCAGGGACCAGATATAGTTGATGTTTCTACAGACACTAAATGGACAAGAGTTACTAGGTAGGGATTGGATGTAGCTGATGGTTCCTCAAATGGAAGAAGGTTTGGAATTGGTAGGGAATTATCAAATAGAGTTACCAGTTCAATGAACATGAAAATATCTGGAGAAGAGGCTCTCTGTGCTTGCAAAATTTATTATCATTGTTCTTGCAGAGGCGGTGTCTATATGTGCTTTGCACACCTTGACATATGTTTCACTGTGATTTAATTCAACAATCAATGTATTCTAATGATTGCGTGACTATAGACCAGTGTTCTTTACTCAATTACCATGATTCTACAATTACGCGAAATTTCACTTTCATTTAATGGCAAATCAACGAAATACCTATTCATCCTTTGATTTCATGAGTGAACAGACCCTTAGAAGTGGATCTTCTTTGAATGTTACTGTTGAGCTTGCATCCCAGTTTCCAACATTGATAAGAAAGGACAATTAGCTCCTGTAGAGCTGACTCCTTTCATGTCACATGCAACCCAAATGGTTGCTATTTCTCCTCTCAATCATTTCTCCTCTCCGATTGAAAGAATTTGACCGAGGTTAGGGGTTCGATTTGTCGTGCATTGAATCAGAAATCGACTGAAGAATTAAAAGCTTTGCTTGAAATTCAGAGCACTTTTTGCTATATTTGCCTCCAAACGCATTATTTTATGATCCTTATAAAAATAGGCAACAGAAGCGCAAATTATCTGATATGTTGGGTCGTGGAGCGAGGAGGACTTACAGAATTTATATGAACCTTATCAAAAGTATGGAAAAGACTAGAAGGTTTCTACCATTATCTGTAACAAGATAAACGAGATGGTGGAGGCTCTTTACAGTATGAATAAGGCTTTCTTGTCTCTTCCTGATGAAATTGCTTCTGTGGATGGACTGATAGCAATGATGACTGACCACTACAATACCTTGGAACGAAGCAACAGTGACAAGGACAACAGTGATGGGTTTGGAGCACCAGGATGCACTCAAAAGCAAACTCATTTGAAACAGAAGTTCACTAGTACAAATAACTTTGACAGATAGTAGGTTTCTTGTTATCACCATCCTTTTACAGCCATTACTATCTGTTCCACGGATCTCCATGTCGAGGAGAGACATGGCATGGAAAATTTTAGGGGCGAATGTTCGCCCTTTGGTGAAATTAAGGGGTTTTAAATTTTTAGTGGGCGAATATTTTGTATCATAGTACATTTTTACAAATCACCTCAAATAGCCCACCTTATTTTAAGGGAGAGGGTAAAAAAGTTAAATTTAGCCCTTGAAATTAGGAGTTACAACCTTCCATTCGCACATTTTCAAGAATAGGTTTTATTTAAGTGAATCCATTCGCCTATTTTCAAGAATAGGTTTTATTTAAGTGAATCCTATGGGGCAAAGGCCCAAATACCATATTTATAAAAGAGGTATTGTAAATTAATAAAAATATAAATAAGCGAGAGGTATGGTAAACAAATTAAACATTTTTTTATATTTACTCCATAAGTCACCTTGTATTTATGAATGGTATGGTAAATTAATAAAAATATAAATAAACGAGAGGTATGGTAAACAAATAAAACATTTTTGTATTTTTTTATATTAATACCATGCAAAAAAACATTATTAACCCTAATATTAGTATTAATAAAAATAAAAATGGCACATGGTATTGACCCATGGTATTCACCAAAAAGGCACATGGTATTCACCCATGGTATTCACTTGGAATGTAGCCTATTTAAATGGGGGAATTAAACCAGAAAATGGGGGAATCTTTACTCTGGATCTACTAACCCCCGAGAGGTATCAAATATCGTGATATGCAAACTAGCATAGAGTGAAAAAATATTTGATCTGACCAAGAGTAAAAATGGATGTTGTAATTTAATATATGTTAAACATTTTAGCTTGGTTAAAATAAAAATCAATTATTAATTTTATTAATTTTTATAAATTACTAATAGTAATTTTTAAGCTCCAGGTTTATGATAACTCATGTTATTGACCCATGGTATTCATGTGAGCATAGACTATTTAAAGGGGAAATTCTATCTTAGATCCATCTTAATTCTGGGTCTACCAAGTGCTCAGAGGGATAAATAGATTTCATGCCCCTAAGAGTGGTAGATGTGGAGTTAAGATGGATATAGGTTGATTTTTATGATAATGAAGATATTAAATAGACTTAGGAAATTATATTGTAAAAACATCTTAATGTGAATGGTTAAAGCATAGACATTGGACAAGTATATGTGTATACTTCTGCTTTAAACTTAAAAAAATCCAGGGCTAAAAGGAATGGATTGATTGCACCAGTCATCCTTCTATAACTTTCCAACATATGCTAGAGTAAACAGATTGTAATTTGGGTAATTTTTCTAATTGCAAACGGGAACATACTTGTGCATTGGCAGGGTGGTTATGAGGTCCCTAGAAGTGATGAATTTGAATTTTTCTTGGTTCTATATATAGTATTAGGTTTTTTCTCATGCTTTCTGTGAATGGCACGGGGGAATTTTATCTTACACCCACTAGATTATCGATATGTAATTTCGGTAATTTTGATTTCAAAAGATATTTTAAAGAAATGCAATGATTTCATTTGTGTATTCAATAAACACAAAATTTTATAATTGAGTAAAATATTCGCCATGCCTGGTGAGAGATTCGCCAAAAAATTATATATACATATCATATTATTGATAAAATCGCCTTCCATTTTTCCTATATACCATGGAGATTCGCCCATTTATTATACATGTAAATTTAGGAGGGGTTCTTAAAATTTTCCCTGGTAAAAGAAATTTGTGGGGGGCATGCTACAGGAACTACTAGAGGTTCAGAGCCTAGCTAGAGGTTGGTTTGCGTTACATTTTTCTAAGGCAGACTATACCGATCTGATACTTGCGAAATACTGGCATATAGAGATGGCACCAGTCCTCCTCAAGCGCTGGTCTCCACTTTTCGATCTGAAACGGGAGCAAATTGGAGCAGGACCTACATGGGTGCGATTACCAGGCCTACCACTTCAATTCTGGTCTGAAGTAGTGTTTATTAGGATTGGGAATGCCCTTGGTACTTATTTGGAATTCGATAAAACCTATGTCTAGACAAAGAACTATGCATTGGCAAGAATTCTGGTACATTTGGACACAAGGGAGGGCCTGGAAGAGAAGATTACCCTAAAGTGGAGGCACTACACCAGAGTTTAGATTTTGGATTATGAGGGAGTTATGTTCCGATGTAGAGGGTTCCACAAGGTAGGGCACATATTCAAGGAATGCCCTTTGCTCATGAAACCAACAGAACCTTTGGGCTCACCATCGCCTCAAAAGGGAAAAGCTACAGTTTCGACTTCTCGAATCTGCATCCCAGTCCCTAAATAGCTCAATCTTGGTGAATCCTCAAAGGTTGTGGAGGAGACCTTCAAGCCACCCTCGCCCCCTCTGCCATGGGCAAGAGCTGCTGTAGCAACAGAGATGGCACGAATATCGGGTATTTCTCCTCTCTTTCCCCTTTCCTCTCATTTATCTTCATTGTCACATTTTTTTGTTTCATCTTTGGATTTACCTTCACCTCTGGCACCTGTAATCACATGCGAGATATCCATCCCTCCACCCATCATTGCCTCTACTTCCCCTACCTTGCCTCCGCCCCCATCCTCATCCGGGGTTTTGGCCATCTCCCATTCAGTATTTCCTCATTCTTACAATCTTCGCTCTCAGCGTTTACTGGGTCCTGACATTCAATCTGGTCTAGGTCTATCCTACCCTGGACCATCTTCACTATCTTCCTGAGGGCGTAAATCTTTCCTAACTAAAGCCATTCAAAAAGCCGGAGCCGAAATTGCCTCTAGCAAGAAATCCACTATGGAAGGGGTTCTTAGAGCACTGCACACCCCGAGAGGGGTTCCGCTATGAAATGCCTCTCCTTTAACTGTTGAGGTCTGGCTAGTACCTCCAAAAAACTAGCCATGTGGAGGCTGATTGATATTAAGCCAATAGATATTATAATGCTACAGGAAACCTTGGGTAATGCTACTTCTATTGAGCAAACCCTATCCACCATAAAACCTGGTTGGCACTTCCATGCCCTGGATGCCATAGGTAGATCTGGGGGGTTTACCATAGGATATAATCCTCGATCCATCAATGTATCTGCCACTTGGGGAGGAGTGGGATTTATTGGACTGGATCTTTTCTTGGCTAAGCTTGGATTAACCATTAGAATCATCAATGTTTATGGTCCCTGCCAGCAGAGAGAATATTTATGGTAGTTCTTTCTACAATCAAATATTACATCTGTGGATCAGGTAATCATTGGAGGCAATCTAAATTTCTCCATAGGCTATGGGGAATCCTGGGGATCACAAGCCCAAGTTGACCCCATGTCTAATTTCTTTAAGACATCCTGGACTAGCACAATCTTACAGATGTCCCCATGATCAAGCCTATGCCCACATGGAGAAACATAAGAGTAGGGGAAGAAGCCCTGGCTAGAAGGCTTGACCGATTCCTGGTCAAAATTTCTCTGCTTCAAAGACTATCCAGATACAGACAATGGGTGGGGTCTGGGGAAATATCAGATCACTCTCCTATTTACTTGGAGATTCTTGGCCCTGATGCCAAGCCAAAGGCCCCCTTCAAATTCAATCATGTCTGACTTCAAGATGCGAGATATACAAGTTTAGTCAAGTACTTTTGGACCTCCCACCCAACTACAAACCACAAATCAGTGGCTGAAGGTTTCTACCACAACTTATCTCAGTTTAAACACTTAATCATGGCATGGGCAAAGGAGAAAAAAGCCAAGGATGAACAGTCAATTATATCCATTGAAGTTGAGTTGAATAATTTAATGGATGACAGAAATCTTGGCTTTACCTCAACAGATGATAAAGCAAAGTTGATTGAGCTTGAAAGGTAGAAAGGTAAGATTCTTAAGGAGAGAGAAGAATCTTGGAGACTTAAGAGTAGGGCTATATGGTTATAGGCAGGAGATGAAAATACCAAGTTTTAGCAAAACTTTCTAAAGGGAAGGAAAACTGCAAACACTATTTGGAAAATGCCTCTACCTGATGGAGAGCAAGCTAACAATTTCCAAAAGCTATCCAGATTAGGCACCTCCCACTTCCAGAATCTATTTAGATCCCCCTAAGAAGCCAATCTAGCAGATATCATTCAAGTGGCTGGTATATTCCCTAGATATGTGGGGGAGGAAGCTTCGATTGAACTTAATTCACCTGTTACCTTGGAGGAACTTGAAGGGGTCTTAAAGTGGTTTAAAAAAGACAAAAGCCCCAGCCCAGATGGGTGGACAATCGAATTTTATCTAACTTTCTATGACTTACTGGCCCAAGACCTGCTTCAGGTTGTGGAGGAATGTCGATCATCAGGCAGATTGTACAATGCTATCAACTCTACCTTTATCTCTCTCATCCCTAAAACGGACTCCCCCGCTTCCTTCAATGATTTCCGACCCATCTCCCTCTGCAATTGCCTTTACAAGATCATTACCAAAATCATCGCAAATCGAATCAGGCCTATCCTATCTCAGCATATTCTCCTTGAACAATTGGCATTTCTCGAAGACCGCTAGATACATGAAGCCATTGGTACCGCTTAAGAAGCCATTCATTCCATCCGAGTTCGAAGACTAAAAGGTATCATCCTCAAAATCGATCTGGCCAAGGCATTTGATCGAGTGAGTTGGCTTTACATAAAAATGCTTCTAATACACTTGGGCTTCACCCATCAATTTACCAAATGGATCATGGCCTGCATATCAACCCCCACCTACAGTCTCCTCATTAATGGCTCTGCCTCTCCTTTCTTCCATGTTGAAAGAGGACTTGGGCAAGGTTGTCCACTCTCTCCCCTCCTCTTCCTGATTGTCATGGAATGCTTGAGCAGACTCATCTATCATGAAAAGCAGAATGGCAGATTATCAGGATTAAATATTACTAATTAGTGTTTCCTAACTCATCTCTTGTTTGTGGATGATGTCCTCATCTTCTTGGATCGAAGTATTCGTGATTTGGTTTCTCTTAAAAACATCCTTTCCACTTTTTACAGGGCCACTGGTATGATGGCTAATCATGCAAAATCTACCATTTCTCAGGTTTATACTTCTGCACAGCAGTCCAGTTTTTCCCTGCATCGCTTCCTTTATTATCCTCGGCCACTTGACCAGTGCTTCAAATACTTAGGTTTCTGGATCAAGCCCTTGGGACATAAGCTAGCTGGCTGGACTTGGTTGATCACCAAATTCGAGAAAAGAATATGCCACTAGAGCCATCATTTTTTTTTATCTAGAGTAGGCAGGCTGGTGCTTATCAAATCCATCCTAGAGGCTACCCCGGTATTATGGATGGCATTAGCCTGGATTCCTAGAAGCACATTGGCTCATCTCAAGCAAATCTACTGCAGATACCTATGGAATGGAGGACATGACAAACAAGTCTTTGCTTGGATAAGCTGGAAAAAAAATTGCTTTGCCAAAAAAGTGGGGAGGATGGGGCCTTAAAGACCTACCCTCTTTCGCACATGCTCTGGCTGCAAAAATGGGATGGTCATTACTTACCAAGCATAATCTCTGGACATCCATTTCATATCACAAATACATCTGGCCCCTCCAAGTAATGGATTGGATTATATTGCCTGGTTGGAATAGGACAAGCATATCATCAGTTTGGAATGGAATTGTAGATATTTTGGACATACTGATACAAATCGCATATGCTGAACAACATATACTATATGTAATTTTTCATCATATAATGAAAGATTACGAATTTTCCAGTGGAAAAAAAACAATAATATATATATATATATATATATATATATATATATAATATATAATATATATATATATATATATATATACTTACTTACTTACTTACTTACTTTGATATATGCATACCACATGAGTGTGAAATGTATCATTTGAAATTACACAAATGATACTTAAACTACCACATGTGTGGGAAAATTATCCTTTGGAATTAAACAAATGATACTTAAACTACCACATGAGTGGGAAAAGTATCCTTTGGAATTAAACAAATGCTACTTAAATTCATGCTTTCTACTTTATAAAGGCCTACAAAAGTTTGTTTGGGAATGCTACACGCTTTCAAAACTTTCTTTTCATAATGTAGCACATCTTGATTGTGGCTTTGGTTTAAATGTGGGGAGTTTGGTGGATGATAATATCAAATGGTTGATTCTTCATATTCCTCTTACCATATCATTCCAAGTTCCCCAACTTCTCCCTTACAATTTGTGGGAAATCCAAATTCTATGTATAATTTGATGATCTAATTGAATTACATACCTTTGTAAGTGCATTTGAATAAATGTGCGTTGAATTTTGCAGGATCTTGATTTAGAATTAAGTTCAAATGTGCAAGATATTCCATCAATAGAAAAAACCACAAGATCTTATCGAAAACAAGATATCAGAAGTAGGTGCTAGACAAAAATTGGAAGCAACTTTATCCCACAAATTGCAATTTTCCATCTAACAACAACCATCCCAAGTCAACAATACTTCACCATGAAATGGATATATTTTATGACATCTAACTAACATGTGGTTGGTTAAAATGTAAAGGGTTAAAGGTGAACCCTTAGTGAGTCTTCCCTTGGTCACTAGAGGATCTCCCTCCAACTTCAAGGTCTTCATGTAGCTTTCCCACCATGTCAACGAATGACTCTCTAATTTCAACCTAGCAAGCAAAATCTTTTGTTCTTCCTTGATATGATGAACACTAAAATAAATTTCTAATTGTTACAATTATTGATTTAGCTTCAAAGCGTCAATCTCACCTTAATATGGCTTGATATCGACCTTCACTTCTATTTTGAAGAGGCACTATGAATAGCTCACAACACTTGAACTAGGCTAATTCTTTTAACTTTATTTCTTAGATTCCCTCTTTGGTTCTTCTTGATCTGCCACATTCCCCTCCAATCTGACCTCCTACTAGATCCCCTCCAATATGACCTCCTAATACATCCCCTATAACTCCCCACAACATACCCAAAGAAACATACTATAATACCAATATGATCTGTAAATTATCTTGGATATTCCAATGGCCAATTCATCATAACATAACTACTAAAACATATTAGAAAATCCAAAATCTACATGATGAGGGTTTATTTATCCTTAGATTCGTAGATCTATTAATTATTGTTTATTTTGTATGCATGAAAATTATAATTATGCAAAAAATAGAGAATAGTGAAATAAAGCTCACAAACCACAAATTAACACAGGATATAACCTAGGAAACCCTTTCGAGAGAAAACCTAGTTGGTAGGTGAGGCTATTTTATTCTTTTACTCTGAATGGAAAAATGAATTCAAATACAAAGAAGTGTGGCTCTTGGTCTATGTACTACTACATTGCACAAATCCTCTCTATTTTCTCTCTCTTTATCTACTCATGGCTACTTTTGTCATGTATGGAACAAAATGCACTATAATGTAATGGAACCTTTTTTTCTTTTAGTGGCATAATTATAACATGGATTGATAGACTACTAGTGATTATGTTTGACTCCTTCAACCATTAACTAGAGTTACAATATGGACTCTTCTAGAGTATTCTTTATCATGATCACATTGATGTCCCATTTTCCACGAATAATGGGAGTTGACATGGTATCCTCTTGAATTATGGTGGTCAAAACAGGAAGGTTACTTCTCAGTGGCATAAATTTTGCATACTGACTCTGATTGAGGTGTTTTTTGTGCAGTTGGAAAGGTATTCATGTGTAGAATAACATGAAAATATGTTTCACTTAAGCAAAAAAAAATTACCCAAAAAAAACATTGTTCTATGTCTCAAACTACTCCTTGAAGGTTTTAGACACCAATTTGCCAAACTGGGACCCGTTAGTAAAAATGGTTCCATGAGTTGATTTCTCCACCTTTTCCACTCTGGAATCTTCAAGATGGATGGAAAATAATATAATGATCCAATCTGGATCGCAATACCCCTCATAGTTGTTCAGGAAGAATAATATCTTATGTTGACTCTTATAGTCTGTAGTAGAAGACAAGTGAAGAGAATGTAAATCTACATCCAACCATTGATTGATGAATTGAAGCAATTATGGTAGGGATATAGTTATACAATGTACCAGGACCCATACCAATGAATATTTGTTCTACATTGCATGGCATATGTGTGTGTGCACCTTGCATAATTATATAAGACTAGGATTTTACTTTAGTAACCATGTTGATTGATTCATTTATATTTGTAACATTATTTGACATACTTAATTTGGTGCAATTATATTCATTGGCACTAAATTGTTTTGTATATAGTAGCATCATCCTTATAATGAAAGGATATCATGAATGTAAATATTGTGGACAATTTATGGAGGCTAGTTGGCCCAACCACCTAGAGAGCTAGTGTACAACTACTTGAGGATATTCCTCCAAGAAGACCACCCTTATAAAAGAGTAGCATTTTCTTTAATGGTAAACATGAGAGAGCTTAGAGATCTAAAGTAATAACACTAGAAAATGGGCTTAGGGCATATGACATAAAGAAGGGGAAGGAAAAAGCATAATTATTTGATTCAAATGGGGAGCCTATGTTTGATGATCCTAAATTTTTCAACATCTATGTTGAAAAAATGCCCATTCTGTTGAAAAGGAAATCTATTTTTTTATGTTATTCCATATTGGAAACATCTTAAGATTTGCCACTTACTAGATCACGTGCATATGTTAAAAAATGTTTCATCTTCTTTGTGGAGACATAGATCATTGAAAAAAAGGACACATTGGATGTTGAGAGAAATTTTATTTCTTCAAATTCTGAGAAGAAATGTTGACCAAGAAAAGAAAGTAGAGGAGAGGTTAATTCCTCTTGGACTCTTAAATAAAGTTATACCCCACGGATTTTAAAGAAAAATTATCTTTCTCTGGTGAAGGGTGTTATATGAAGTGTGGATACAACTTTTTTACATAGGTCAACTCTATGGCGTTGTTTCACCATAGAAGAAATTTTGTCAAGTATGTAATAACTTGACCATCTAAACTTTCTAAGGGTACATATCTTGAGTACATGCTTCTTTTCTAAAAGTGTGGGTTTTAATCATATGTTATGCACTCATAGTTCTTTTAGCAATTATTTTCTTACATGGTTATTTTGTATTGTTATTATCCTTTGCTCATACATGGTTTTTTGAACCATGACTCCCCCCAAGACCTATGACATGCCATATCTAAATTATCTACATTTTTTCATTTAATTACACAAAAAAAAATCACTTGGCTAGCATTCAGTGGCTCATATTACCTCTCTCATTTGGTGACTCATCTTGATTGAATAGGACACTCTAACATCCTTAGTATCCCATCATTGTGTATGGATATTGTACCAGATCAAGAATAGGATCATCCTTACTATCCAACAATTCCAAAACCTTTAAACTTATCAATTTACATGGATACTTTGATTGGCCCTCTTAGGCAACATTTTCCCCCAAATGTACATACACACATTAGTCATCAACCAAGGAGGGAGGTTGTCAAATGTTGGCTGAGCCATTGAAAACCTCTCAAAAAATAAATTAAATAGCTATGAAGCAAAGGGGAAGGCAAATCTCCCCTTGAGCATGCTATGAAAATGATATGGAGTAATACAAAACTATTGCAAAAAATAGCATACCACTTAATTTGTTTAGGCCTGTGAAATAAACTATCTACATAGTGCATGAGAGGGAAACTAATGTGTAGCTTGACAAAGGTATGATGTGTTGATGTCATGACCATAAGGAACACACATTTAACCTCTTATTTGTTGAAATACTATAAACTCAATTAGCCTCCAATAACCTAGAACTCACTTAGATCAATGATGTCCATAATAATATATCTATATACCTATACCACTTGACTCTCTCCCACAATTCCAGACAATAAATTAAGGAAATGGTAAAAATCCTCCCCCTCCTAAATAACCATTAACAAAAACAAAACAAAACAAAAAAACAAAACAAAACAAAACCTCCTTTGTGGGTCGATACCATAAATCAAGACCAACCTAGAAATCTTACCTATCATGATCCCAATGATAGATCAACTACATCAAACAATCCAACTTTTGCTTAAAGGAGATAGGCTCCTCATAAAACTAGAGAGACAAATATCCCTCAAAAGAAGATGAGTCTCAACTCTAATAAGACAAAAGTATGGATCCCTCTCCCTCTCCTGAGCCTCCAACTCATGTAAAAAGGTATATGTGTCAACCTAATATTGTCACTATTCTTATTATTATTGTCGACATTAATGTCCCTAATTCACATACAAATTCTCTAGGTACATGAAAATAAAAAATCCAATCTAAATTACCATTTGTTATATTCATTGAATATTAAACTTAAAGTTTTCTGCCAAAATAATGAGTAAAAGTTATTGATTCCCAATTTATTATAATGCATCATCAATTGTGCATTGTAATAATTTTTAGAACATTGGTGTTCTTAAGTATCATGCATTCATTGGCACAATAATTTTTTAAAATATTATCTCATGGTGTTTTATTATGTCCTGGAGCACCACCCGTAGTGCATCATAGAAATTAAGAGCACATCAATAGGGCCATGAAATGTCTTTATTATATTTAGCTTATTAAGATATATTGGAGCATTGTTAAAGGTGCATTACTACATTTAATAATTGACCGGCAATTGCGGGAAATTTTAACTCAATAGTGAGTTCAGATGTACCGAATCACCAAAAATGGTGTGTCCTTTCTTTCTAAGTATACTAACAAGCATAATAAAATTTAATATAAATTTAAGCCAACAATATTCTCTATATATTAACCCATCGTACATACCTAGTGTGGCTTGTAAAAGCATCAATGATCAGTGCGAGTTGATGCACCACGTGGAATTTTTTTGAAAATAATGAAAAGACAAACAAGTTAAATAACAATTTTAAATTTTAAACCACTAAATACTACGTAGAGTGGGGGATAACAATCAATTTACTTGGTCCCTTTTTCATTCAAATAAGTATGGTTATGGTTATGGTTAGTGTGTAGAAGAAAAAAAAAAATGCAAAAAACCACCATGGAAGCCAAGGAATCAAGAACTCTAGTAATATGGTAGTACTACATACGTAACGTAAGGAGGAGAGGAGGTGATAGGGGATAGTCAGCATCGATGCTTTACAAGTTGAAACACTAAAGAAGGTGAAGGTAACAAATAAAAAATTATAATTCGCTCATTTCCTTTGTTTTACCCTACAAGTGTCATTTTTCTAAAAATTAAAAATTAAATGATATTTTATTATTCGTACATACAATGAAGAAGCATTAATGCACATGCCTTTTGCATCCACGAGTATGACAATTGTGAAATAGCCACTTATATTTTTTAACAATCGTTATTTGAAGTCAAGCATTTTTAATCACATTCATCCACCATATATATTCATGTGCCAATGTGTATAGGTACAATACACACTAATGATAATTTATTTTTAATTGATATTTTATTACATAATAGTGTAACATGATGTTGACGAGAAAATATTAATATGTAATAGTGTGCTTGTTAAGTTAGTGCACTGCTGCAACATATATGGATGGAACATATTTAAAAAAAAAAAATTGACAAAACAAAATAAGCAAAACACACCCACATATTTTCACTAAAATTTCTAGCGTCCCATTTATGCCATAAATGTTTTCAACCACTGTTTTCTTTGTTGTGTTTTTTCATTGGTAACCTTATTTTGAGATTTTGATGCTTTTCATGAGGAGGGATGTAATTAGATTTTTCCTTTTTGAAAAAATAACTTCTTGGTAACTTTGAAACTATCTTTATGTAACCATGGCTTCTTTTTTTCTTTTTCTTTCTAGATGATTTTGATGTTTAGGAGTTCAATATTGTCCCTTCTATTTAGTTTAAGGCTTGATATAAAGGCATATAGGACCAAGTATTCATATAATTGTGCAATTTGAGTGGCTAATGTGTCCCATTCTCAAGTGTGGTCTTCAACCAATCCAACTCACATAAGCCTAGCCAATGCAGTGAATACTTCATTTTCTTCCATATCATGGAAGCTTAAACAAAAAACTAAATTTGAAATTATTATTATTATATCAACATAATAATATTAAGTCAAAGTGATAATATTAATTCAAAGTAAGTATATATATATGTATGTGTGTGTGTGTATTTATATATACAATTTACCAAAATTAATAGTTACTTATTATTAAAACCTTTATTATTATTATTTTTCCAAGGGAAAAATTGTAATTTTTATTAAGAGTATAAAAAGTGACATAGGTAGATGTAATAAAGCATTCACCTTCATTTTATCCACTCTACTCAGTCTCTCAGAACTAGCTGCCAGTCTATATTATGAATGAATGAATGAAATTTTAACGTCCATGAGACATCTACGGGACCACTAGCTTCCCTACTTTTTGCCTTTTGCAATTCAATCCTCTTATTATTCAAATTAATGATGAGTTGACCCAACCTTTTAACATTCCCCTCACTGAAAAGACCATGCCAAGGAACCAATGTTAACATATTGTTGTAATTGCCTCTAATGTCTCTGAAAGCATCACATTCCAAAATGAAATGTTTTTCTGATTCCACTGCCCCAAAAGTGCAAAAAGTACACACCCGTTGTTCACTCGCCTTTTCCACCAACCTGTTTTGCACCGTAGTTGACGTGAGTTAGTTCTTAATTGAGCAATAAGAATATTTGCTCTTCATGGAATGCTAGCTCCAATGTACTCTTGTGGTTGGAGATCACACATGAGGTTGAATTATTGAACATAGTACTTCTTCTTTCTATCCAACTCTTTTCCCCATATATGTTTACGAAACTTCTCCATAACATAACTCTTTAAATCATTGTTATTTGTGGGACATGCATTGAGGTTAATATTTCATTTTTTCATCCATTTGTTATTTTGTCTCATCCATGATTTTTTTCTTTCACTCATTCCTTCATTGAAGATAACTTTAGGCCATCTACATTCTCCCATTTGCTTAATTCTCTAAAGATCCCTTATGAGACGCACCATAGCAATTGCTTCGATGGAAGTTGCTCCTGTTTCACTCAGCATTATCTCATAAGAAATCGAACTTTTTATTAAAAACTTGATCATGATCAAACGTTTTTGGATTTTCTCAATTTGCTTCCATTTTGAGACAAGGATGCTTCTAGCCCACAATTCACACCCATATAATATCACTGAACAAACTAGGAGCCCAAAAAGCACTTTAATTGTTTTCCAACCCCATAACTTTGTTTCTCTACATCTGTTTTGAAGAGCATATAATGCTTTCCACCCTCCTAAAATTCTCTTCTTTCTGCAGTGATCCCAATTAATCTTGTTGTTGAAATCAATCATGAGGTACTTGTATTCATTTACCTCTTCAAGAATGTTTCGTTCAAAAGAATGTATGTTGGCTCTGCTTCTTTTTATTTGAGAAAATCATTATTTTGGTCTTGTTGATATTGACTTGCATCCTCAATGCTTTACAAAAATGTTCAAGAGAATAAATGTGCATCTGCAATCCCTGGGTCAATTTAGAATAAATATAAGGTCATCAGCATATAAAAGAAGCTTTATCACAAACTCCCCCAACCGAACACCATCCCCACCTTGCATATTTATCCATTCTTCCCATTTATCAATATATAAACAAAAAAGAGTAGGGGATAAAGGGCAACCTTGCTTGACTCTAATGCCACTTCTAAATATTTCTGAAATGCCTGCTGAAATTCTAATTTCGACTTTCACCTCTTCATAAACCATATGGACAACAACTCTATAATGCAAAGGAATTTCAAGTTCTTCCATTCTACTCCACAACTTATCTCTAGGGACCATGTCGTATGCCTTTTTGAAGTCAACAAAGCAACAAAATACTTCTTCTTTTCCCTCCCAAACCTTTTCAATAATGTGTCTCAACATGATACCATGATCTACAGTAGAATGCTTTGGCCTAAAACTTGCTTGCCCTTCTTTCCTCTTTTCTTTGACTTCCGCCCACATACTGATTCTATTTTCCACCATGCTATTGAAGATCTTTGCAAACAAATAATTGATCTTCTATAGTTGGAAGGATTATTAATGTCTCCACTTTTAAAAAGGGGTATTGCTAGACTAGTTGTCCAATCTCTTGGGAATCCTTGTTGAATGGCGTTATTGAATATTTCCATGATGTGCGGTGCAAGAATGCTCATTCCCCACTTTAGATATTATGCTTGACGTTTAACCAAGTCATTTTCCTTTCCTATTTTCAACTTCTTAATTCTCGTCTCTACTTCTTGTAATGTGAAAAACTTTGTAGTTGTGTTGATCCTAGGAGGAGGCTCCTCCTCTAATTCTTTCTCGTAGATTTGTCTTACATAGTCAAACCATTGATTGGTTGTAATATTATTTCAATTTTCTTCTTCCTTGGTTGAAGTGCTTACCATAATTGCTTTGGGTGATTCTTGCCTAGATATATTAACTCTTCTCGCCTTGTTTGCATGAACTCATCTTTTTTCTTTTTCAAAATATGCTTATATAACTTTACCTTCATCTTCTCCTCGCCTGTCTTTTTCAAGGTTTTTCTTGCCATTTTGCATTCCTCATCAAACCAAGCATTTATGAGAAAGCAATTTGATTCAGATTTCCTATTTTTTTCTCTTTTGCACTTGTCAAGTGCACTATTAATTACATTTGTTAACTCAGGAATATTGAGGCTTTGGTAACCACTCTTCCCCTTCTGAATTGATCTCTCCAACATTGTTTTGAAGATAGTGCACTCTTCCTGTGTTACAAGAATTTTTCCCTTTGATATCAATTGCCGAGAACATTGGGTTTTCTTCCTATGTTGTCTTTCTTCTACCCAAGATAGCTTTATATAAATTTGGTTCTGGTCTGATTTTAAGTCCCACATACACTCTCCAATATTAACTTCATCTATCCTTTCTATCAAGCTTTGTGAACAAATAACATAGTCAACAACATTTGCCCCATTGTAAGTGCTACAAGTGAACTTCCCAGACCTTTTCCATTTATCTAACCCATTATAGATAATTAAGTTGAAAGTACTACACAACGTGAGCAACTCCTCTCCAAAATTATTTTTAACTTTGTCATCTTCTGAATGTCTCAGCCATTGGGGATTCTCCTCTTCAATGAGCCAGATAGGATTATGATCTTCTTTGCAACAACAAAAAACTAACTTGTTGATTTGTTGTTCTAGCATTGAAATCTCCCACTAAAATAACTTCTCCCTGCTGAGAATATACAACAATATCTTGCTTTAAAATTGCATATGGGTCTTTTCTATCTAGCCCCTTATTTTTGTAGGTTTTTTGGGCTAGAGGTGCAAAATAGCATGTTGCAACTCTTATGTGTTTCTCATTCTCTATTATTTTGAACCATAAATATTGTTTATTTATATCTTATTTCACAAAATGTATGTGACGACCTTCTTTTTCTTTCACTAAAACCAGTATTCCTCCATGCCTTTTGCCCTTTTATGTTGCCTCGTTCCAAACTGCTAATTTCAAAAACCATCAAACATAGGAGTTTTACAACCATCATGTTCATGAGTTTCTGTGAGGCAAATTATGTCTCTACCTTCTGCAATAGGCCCTCTCCCAAGTCCCCTCCTCCAAGGGTAACCTCTACAGTTCCAACTAACTAGACTTAGACCAGGGTAGGATTTGATTTCTACATGCAAATTGAAAGCACAACATACTGAGAAAATTGGAGAAAAGCATCACTTACTCATTACCAAAAAGCACAAATAAAAACTTATAAGAAGTATGGTACCATATAACCAAATCTCTCTGGGCATCAGGGAAAACAACCCATCCATATCAAAAAATAGGTTTTCAAAGTTATCATCGCCAAATGGACATATACAACAGAAAATATAAAAACATTTTAACATAGCATATATAAAACTAATAGATGGCCGTGTACAGCCCAAAAACACAGTGGTTGCAAAAGTAAAAAGAAACCACATCCAATAGGGCCATTATACATATGGCGGTTGATCTGACTCGATGACCTACCTAATTAAAACCTTTATTATGCCTAGATTTAAGATTTTGTTTTTATATTTTTTAACTATATAATGTTCATCTTAATTATTTTATTATGCTTTCACGCTCATTTTTTTAGCCGTTTTGCTTCCTTACAATACAGTTGTTGGTTGGATCAGTACTTCTTCCATGTCCTCATGATGAACCCACTTAGTGGTTAGAAATGCATCAACAACAAAAATTAAGATGTGATTTTCAGGAAGCATTCTATCTTAACATTATGAATCACAGAAGTTTGCATTCTGAAAGCCCTATCAACTCGTAAATCATTAGCTTTGTTTAACCTTGACATAAAAAATTGGTTGTACATTAGATTTTTAAGAAAGATATATGCAACATGAATTCTCCCTTGTCGTCATTTATCATAGACATTTTTGAAGTACTTTTCAGCCTTATTTACTTAAATGACATCATCTTAGTTTTCACTTTCATCAAAAGTGTAAGATATTGATTTTTATTTTATTAGTGAAAGTAACAAATGATCTCTAAACGAGTGAGTGATGAACACTTGAACTTGAGGTGTTGGGACTTCATGTCCCTTTGCATTGGATTTATCCACTTGAATTTATATATTGTTAGTTCATTATCTCGTCACATTTGTTTCAGATAGTCTTCAATTATCTCTTTGTTGCAAATTCACCTTTTCCCATTCTAGGAAAGTTTATGATTGTGTACAACATTCAAATAAAGATCCATGGGTGGGGAGTAATTATTCTACCAAAATCACCAAAAACTTTGCGCCTAGTCCTAACCATTGTTGCAAGTAGAAACATAACAAGCATACATGTTATTGAAATAACTTAAACCATGATAATAAAAAAATAAAAAATTAATAATAAATATAAATAAATTTTATAAATAAATTAAAAATTAAAAATTAAATTAAAATAAATTAATTAATTAATTAATTAAAATTAAATAAATAAAATAAAAATAAATTAAATAAATAAATATAATAATAAATCATAACGCCCTATTTTCATTGATTGTACAAGTCACTATAAACCTGTTAACTAATTAATCATATTTTTATGACATTTTTAAACCTAGCAACCATTTTGGGTTTATTTCAATAAAACATGATGGATTTGTTAATAAAATATAAGGACTCCATGTTTCACATTAAAAAAAATGTGATCACTAAATTTTTAGTTTATGGCACAATATCCAAATGAGTTGTATCAATGTGTTTAGTGGTGTATGGAATTATTGTATGAACATACCAAAGCACTGTAATTGTGTCCATAATTACACTAGCAATATGCAAAATCAATATAGCAACATACATAATCACTACAAAATCATACATAACACCATAGAAATGCATAGAAGTGTCGTGGGAGGTGTGGTGATGCTTTGAACATCTTTGAATGGTGTGTAAATATAGAGAGATGGTGAAGCATAAATTGACTCTTCAATATGAGTGACATGGTGTTTTGATCACTTTAGAACAATAAATGACAGATGTTGCATTGATATTTCGCTTCTTTCTCTATACAATGATTGATTTGAAGTCATGAGTTTTTGATAAAGAGATCCATCACTTCAATAATTTAGTAAATATATTTTAATATTTGCACTGAGAGGTGATCTATAGATGTAGATGTAATGTAAGAAAGATTGTATGTCAACATCTTTTAAATGTTAGGAAAAATATAATATAAAAAAATAGCTTCATATGTTTTAATTGATATTCAAATTAAAAGATATATAAATGTAAAATGTAATATAATGTAATTTGATCACAAGAAATTGGTTGGTCTATGTAAAGGTTACCATACTGCAGTTTCTTTAACATATTATTATTGGTATAATAATCAATAATATCGATTATTATTATTCCAATGTGTATGTGTGTGTGAGAGAGGTGGGTGGGGGAGAAGCAGAGAGGGAGGTAGATAGTGACAAAGATGGGGTGGAGAGAGAGGGGGAGGGGAGAGGTGGGAGAAAGAGAGGGGGAGAGATGGGAGAGAGAGGAGGGGAGAGAGAGATGGAGAGAGGGAGGTAGATAGTGACAGAGATGGAGCGGAGAGAGAGATAGAGAGGAGAGGTGGGAGAGAGAAGGGGGAGAGGTTGGGAGAGAGAGAGAGGGAGGGGGAGAGGTGGGAGAGAGAGAGAGGGGGGGGAGAGGTGGAGAGAGAGGAGGGAGAGGTGGGAGAGAGAGGAGGGGAGAGAGAGAGATGGAGAGAGAGGGAGGGGGGGAGAGATGGAGTTGGACGGGGTGAGAGAGATGGAGAGAGGGAGGGAGGGAGAGATGGAGTTGGACGGGGAGAGAGAGATAGAGAGAGGGAGGGAGAGATGGAGTTGGAGGGCGAGAGAGAGATAGAGGTGGAGAGAGGGAGGGAGTAACAAGGATGAGATGGAGAGATTCTAGAGGACGGAAGAGAGAGAAGGAGAGGAGGGAGAGAGGTAGATACATAGATGGATGGGGTAGATGATACACGAGTATTAGAGCTTCCAAGTCATTAAGTCATTAATGAGAAAAAAGATTCAAAAAAAGGGTCTTGATTTTTTAGAAGAATTTATATTATTCTACATAAATAAACTGTATTTTCCAACATGGTATATTTTATGGGTTTTTAGAACTAGATGATTCATAGTTTTAGAAAAGTTATGGATAGGTGATATTTTGTCCACAAGGCAAAAGAAAATATACCTTAAAAAGCATGAGAGGTTCTAGGGATAGATTGAGTGACCTTAGAATTTAGAAAATATGATTTATGGAGTGATCTTAATTCTACTTATTATAAGCCTACGGGCAATGAGAGAATGGTCAAATGAATGTAGAATCAGCCATAGAGAGTGAATGTAGAGAAATGCATGTTTTTGAAATATTATATGTACAATTTTTTGTTGAATGAAAACATATTTATACTCATGATTGTCTTTGAGCATGTGTGAATGAAGAATTCCAGCGTCTGTGTGAAACCTGGAATTGGTATAATTTCAATATTTGTGTGCATTTAAAATTGGTGTTAAATTCAAATACAACCAACTCGAAATTCATGTTATGACATGGACTAATATTGCCATTCAGTTGAAATAAATGTGTAAGTGTTAATGGAATAGAGGAGGAGAGGTAATAATCCTTAGGTTGTTTCCTTAATTTATTGGTGATTTGAGCAGAGGTGTTTTCCATACTCTGATACAATTTACTCCAAAATTAGTACTATATTTTGGTCTTAACTAAAATTACAGGCCGGAGAAGTTGAACTTTGCAGGGAAAGATGAACTTTTATGCATTAGTAGAGAGGGGGAGAGAGAGGGATATAGTGACAAAGTTGGAGGGAAGAGAGAGAGAGAGAGAGAGAAAGATGGGGGGGAGAGACAAATGGAGGTAGGAGAGAAAGGTTACATGGAAGGAAGAGAGAGAGGACTTGAGAGAGGAAGGGAGAGAGAGATGGAGTTAGAGGGGGAGAGAGAGGAAAGGAAGAAAAGATACATAGAGAGAGAAATGTGTTGAGAGAGAGAGAGGGAGTGAAAAAGGAGAGATGGAGAGAGAGTGAGGAAGAGAGGAGAGTGGGATGGAAGGGAGAGAATGGGAGACAGAGAGAGAGAGTATGTTTTGGGGGTGAGATAAAGATACAAAGAAGGAGATACAGAGGGAGATAGATATCTAGATAGTGGGAGGAGAGAGGGAGGGAGGAAAAGAAAGATAGATATGAAGGGAGAGAGTGTGCGTGTTTAGGAGGGTGAGATAGAGAGACAAAGGAGGAGAGATGGAGGGAGATGTGTGTGTGTGTGTGGCAAGGGGAGAGAAGCGGGGGGAGAAGGAGAGAGGGAGGGAGATAGACATAGAGATGGAGGGGGGATAGAGAGGGAAGAATAAAGAGGCACACATACACAAATACATATATTATACAGTATTATATAATACTAAACATTATTAACCATTGAGGAAGAGGAAATAAGATTTTTACAAAAGGTAAAAGAAGTTGGATTTAGAAAGTTATGAATATTTTGGTTTTTCATTAAAAAGGATGCAATGATTTCAATGTAGATGTTGATTCAATCCTATTTGATTAATAGGCATTGATTTCATTGTAGATGTTCATTCTTAATCCTATTAGATTGAGTGCATTGGATGCATTTATTTCAGTGTCGTTGTTGATTTCTAATCCTACCTGATTGCTTGCACTAGATGCATTGATTTTAGTGTAGATGTTGATTTCTAATCCTATTTGATTGATTGCACTAGATGCCTTGATTTTAGTGTAGATGTTGATTCCTAATCCTATTTGATTACTTGCATTGGATGCATTCATTTTAGTGTAGATGTTGATTTCTTGTAATGCCTCGTCCCATATTTACCCAATTTCACAAGCTCGCTAGGGTAAACATGAGACAAGTGTCACTATGACATGACTCGACCTTGAAGTTCCAATTAAGGAATTAGGGCCTACAACTAAACACTTACTAACATCCTACAAGGACTATAGATCAGTCAAGAGTGAAAAACCACCCAAGGTGATCAATCCTTGAGGTGGCACCCTTTATCTTTGACCTAACACCCCAACTACACACATGACAAGGCAAGAGTGTGGCTATAGGCCTCCAACCACACACATAGGCCTACTTCCATGCAATTATGGCCTAAATTCCCCAGTTTAGTGCCAGGGGTTCCGAGATTTGAGCCACTTTTTCAGGTTAGACTCTAGACCACCACCATAACTGCCCGTAACTTTCCAGAATGCAATCAAAGTGTTGTAGCAGCTACAACCACCCTCCAAAATTTTGCATATGCTTCAATTTAGGAGCCTTCCTTCTAAACCTCAGTAGCTCATCTTGCACTGTTCCAGGCATTCGTGCTTCGACTGAGACTTATGTTTTCAGTTTGTCTTGTGTTCAGTTACTTAGTTGATTTTTTTACTCACAAGTTGATCTCTGGACTTGGTCCCACAACAGTTTTGGGCTTGCCTCAGAAACTACACTGTTCTTGAGGTAAAATGGCCTTGTTGTTGGGCATCGTGCAGTCTTGGATGCCAATGAGCCTTGAGCTCTAGAAATGTGCGGTCATGAGGGGGAACCCAGCACTAAGCCCAGAAATTAAGCGACCCTCATTAAGCGTTTGCACTAAGCCGGAAAGTTTCCCAATTCCCAGAACTCCATTATCTTTCCCGGAAATGTACCTGTCAAGTTTTCCTCGAAAAAGAAAAAAATAAAAATAAAAACAGAAAGCGACCCTAAAAAATAGGTATATATTTTTAGCACGCGAAGGAGGCACTTGCGCTATTTTTAGAAACTTCTAACAAGTGTCGCTTTTTCCTTGATCTTAGGGATGCGAGTCATAAACCCTAATTTGTCCTAGTCTATTTAATTGGTGCTGCTATAACTCATTTGCACATTCAATCTTGGAGCTCTAGCATTCTCGAGGAGATCAAGGAAGCTTCGATGTGATCGTCATCGCTTTTCTGGGTGAGTTTCAATTTTGTCATCTTTTGGCGCTTTTTATGTCGCTTTTTGTGGTTTGGATTGTGTGAGTGTTTTTTCACTTGTTTCTATGCATGGTTGCTGGCTTTTAACTTATTTTAACTTGTAGAAGTGTTGTTTCAAGTTATAGATTGCCTTTTCCCAGGTGTCGAATGAATTTTTCTATTTTTGCACCAACGATCGTCGTTGCGGTGATTCTCCCCACATGCTTCATTTTCCTTCAGTTTAATCAATTAATGCACTTGTTTCACATGCATGCATCTATACTTAGTCATATCTACACTAAGCTTCACACCATCTTTCAGATATGCTTATTTTTCACATTCCCTTGGGCAAATTTGGGTTCCACTTGCCCAGATCTCATTATGCACAACTTGCACTGCAAAATATTGAGACTCAATCCTTTGCCTTGGCCTCTGGAATTATGCAGAGTATGGCTTGGGTTGGCTCCAATTGCACATTGTGTAGTTCCAAGAGCCAGTCTCTCACAGGCCTTGCCCAGTTTGAATTGTGCATTTCGTATTTCCAGTTATAAAGCTTCCACACTGACTGTTGGGATTGCATAATGCGCAATTCCCACAGTTAGTCAGTCACCCCTGTCAGTAAAAACTATGCAATCCTTCCCACCAAGAGCCGAATTACTTCTTGAAGTTGTTTTTCTTAAAGTTGACATTTGCTTGCCATGAGTGTCCTCTCTGTCCCATAGTTAAAGCCATTGTTGAGCATCTCTCTAACAGTCACTGTTAACATGGCATCCAACAGAGTTGCATCAAAGGAAACCATCGAGAGTAGTATTGGGGAAGAAATTGAGCAGATATATGTTGATCTACCAGCTTATTCAAATACTTAGTTGTTTATTGAGAAAGGAACAAAATTAACATGGCAACAGATCAAATACATCTTTGAAAAAGACTTTGAGGCAGATATGGAAGACCAATTGGTATATGTTAGTATCCAGTAGTCAAGGTTATACAAGGATACATGCATGTATCCTTCCTTCCTATGCCCGGACATCATCAGCTGGATTGTCTCGCATACAGATGAAAATACTATGACATTGAGCAGTGCCAACGGGAAGAAGCTTGCCACCTTCAGGGTAGAAGACTTTCAGCAGATGTATCATTTTCCCAAGCTGGTGAAGCGCATGGACTCACTCTTCTATACCACCCATATCTATGTGAACACAAGAGACATTTTCAATCGCTATGTGAAAGAGCCATCGAATTTTAACAAATACCCACCCATGTTTATAAGACGAAGTCCCTCAGGAAGGCTTACTAGTTCTTGATCATATTTTCCTGCAGAATATATGGTAAAGAGAACACAAAAACCTTCCCTGAATGGTGGGAAGTCTTACTGGACCAGTTGGTGAATGATGGAAGGCCATTAAACTAGTCAGATCTATTGGCTCATCAGTTGAAGTCCCATGTAGCTAAGAATATTAATCTGCCCAAGAATGAGCAAGCAAGGTTTTATATGTCTGCATACTTACTGGATGCAATCTGTGCACACCAACAGTTCCCTGGCATGGACTAGACATGGACACCACAAGAGACTGTCATGAACATCTATTGGAAGTTTCTTTCCAATTGCAACTATTGAGGAGTGATGGCGAGGCTAATTGACCACTTTATCATCCCATTTTACAAGCTTATCTTTGAGCAAGATCCACCTTGCATGTCCCGAGAAGTGATGGAGGCGATAGTAGACATTGCAAATTGGTATGCCTCACCGTGTGGCACCTTCATCAGAATGTTTGGTAGAGAGAAGTCTCTACATGTGCTACCAAGGTATGCCATTAACAAATTGATCATGTAAGAAGTACCATACCACCTCACTACAGGATTGTCAGCAGGACTGCATAGGAAGAAGAAAGCACCATGGCCTGCTCTTCCTTTGCGGGTCAGATTATATGAGATTAAGAGCTTGAAAAATGCAGATGTCAAGGCTAAGGACATAGAGAAGTTTGAGTTCGACACCAAAGACTTTAATCCATGTGATCCTCACAATATTTGCAAGGACCACAGTATGCGAGTGCACTTTCATGGATCCATGAGACATTTCATTGGCCAGAGGAGGACCCTTGGAGGTACTGCTACAATGCCTCCAGACTCAATGAGCCAGTCAATATAGAAAAAACTTGGAAGGCTTCTCTAAAGACAAAAACAACTTTAGAAGCAACAACAACAACAGCAGAAAGCAACAATCTAGTGTAGGACAAAAGAAAGAGGAAGATTGTTGACAGTCAAGAGGGAGAGAAAAGCTACAAGATGAAGGTAGATCCTATACTTGAGAAGGAATTTTTGGCAGCAGAAGCAAAGAGGGAGCAGTGGATCAAGAGAGCAAAGTGGGGGAAGAGAGAAAAGCAGAGGTTGTAGGAAGTAGAACTGAAGCTACAAGAGACAAAGAAGAAGATGAAGGAAGAACATGATTTAAGGAGGAGAGAATGAGAAGAGAAGCAAAAGAGGGAAGGAAAAAAAAAGGCACGATGACGAAGGAAACATTGCCCATATAGGTTGAAGAGTTGGAACAACCAACAACAGAGGAGGAAGGTGAGCAGATGCAGGATCGGGAGCTTACTCAACAAAATGAACAATTGATTAAAGTGATAGACATGGAGTTGGAACAGGAGCCACAAAATGAATATGTTAACCTTGTGCCAAGAGCACCACAAGTCATCCCTCAATCTCCACCACCTCTAGCAGTAGAGTCAGTCCTGAATGAGCAAGGAGATGTTGTTCTCCTTGATTATGATCTAGTTATGGATGTGTACAATCTATCATTTGACGAGTTTTAGAAGAAGATTGTACAGGCACAAAGGTAGCAATTTCCATATTATCACGCATCACCTGCATTCATCAAGGAAAGCGTGATAGTGTCGAACACCATGAAGCATCCAACTACCCTTACCAAATCCAGCTTGGTCTATGCAACAAAAACAAGATCAAATGTTAAGTATCTAACAGCCAAGAATGAGCAACTGGCAAAGAACTTGTAAGCTGTCAGGCAAGAGGAAAAACAACTTCGAGCAACAGCACAGAATGCAGTTTCCGCATTGGGGGAGATGAGGAAAGTGATACTTGCTGAAGTATCATCACTTGGAGACACCATGCAGAATCTCTATGATATATTTTTCATTGTGCATAAGGCAGTTGTCTTTTTGCATGGCCTACAACAACGGAGCAAAGAGTTTGTTCAAACTCTCAAAACATACATGATGTCATCGCCCATGTACAAGAATAAACAATGTGGTACATAGGGGCCTCACTTGACTTAGAGAAGAAGATGAAGCCACAGGCAGAGCTAGAGAAATAAAAGGTTTGAATGTTGATCCAGAACAATGAACAACTCACCTCATTCATCATCACCATACAGGCCTCATATGTGTAGTTGCACAATGTTTTAGATGTCATGATGAGAAATCACTGGATCCCAGCAACCAGTTCCCTCACCGATCTTAAACCCAAGAACGAGGTCTGGTTGGAGATAGATGATTACTTAGAGCATCTAAGACAAGAAGCCACATAACATGCAAAAGTACATCAGTGGTGCTGTCAAGATCAAGAAAATGATGCTCATGCTTCAAAACGAGTTGGATACAAGTTCCAAGACAGTGTACACTGATGCCATAGAGGTTAGAGTCTTCTTCCAGAAAGACACAATCAAGTAGTTTGGGGACACCATCACATAGTACCAAGCTTGGCACCCATATGTGATCGAGAAGCACCAAGTGGAGGTTGTTGAGTTGGAATTTCCCCAAACTTTAAATCATAGTGTTGTGTCTTTTTACGACGTCTCTACCCTATCTTGTCTTATATGGGTACATGTGGCAAATGTAGTATTATTTGTAATTATATTGTAAGTGAAATTTCAAGTGTCAATATTGGCATATGAAAAGTCAGCATGTAATATAATTTGTTATCTAGTGAAGAAATTGAAGAGTCATGAAGGTAGTCCAAAGTTCACAAATGGGAGTTGAAGAGTCACCCCCCTCTTGTTATAAATAGAGCCTCATAATTCATGTAATGGGTTTTTCAGAGCCAAGATTTTGTTTAGGCTTAGGCTTAGAAAAGGCTTGGGAATATTGTGAAGAGCCTTGGCTTCTCCATAGCGTAGAGCGAGTATAATTCTTTGGAGGACCAGGTGTTCTTGACTGTAATGTTCCACTATTGGGGCTAGTGGTTGTCAATGGTGTATGTATGGATGCAACTTTCACTTATAATAATAAAACTAGACCCTACACGCTTTCATGTATATGTTGTTAATATAGTAGGACTACTCTTGTTATAATGACAATGTATGTTATTTAACTTACGCATATGCTTATGAACTACTTTGTATGCATTTGTACGAATCTTGTTGAATGCGGTTGTTGGATTAACTCATCACTTTAACTTGTGGACTATTCTGCATTTTAGCTTGTGATGTCATTTCGCTCGTGTGTTCCTTTAAATTTATGTACTATTACAGGCTTCCAAGGGGTGCACTCTCTTTTTCCCTCTGTGTTAGAACCTTCATGCATCACTCTTGCCTCTCCACAAGGAGGCGCACTTACTCTCACCCAAAGTTACCATACATATCTTTGCACGCTACTACGGTCAAGGCATTACACTACCACCCATTGTTGGGAATCCTACTCCAAACGATGTGAGGTCTAGTTGGGACTTCATATCGAGGAGATCCCCTGAATGTTGGCAGGTCCAGCACCGTCAATACAAAGGTAATGACAAAGCCATCCAATCAAAACTCAAGCAAGAACTTGACCCAAATATGCCTAATCCATAACATACATTTCATCAAAACATATGGAAAACATGTAAGCTACAGGTCATGAATGCATGTATGATCATAAACTAATAGTATCCATCTGAGAATCACCAAGAAGTCTCTAAGCCCTCTCTAGCTAGCTGTAGTAACATTTGTTAGTCCATTCATTCATAAACCAATAAATAATTTACTAAATCATGTTAAGACTCATAGATAGATTGCATTATATAACCAACAAATAACTAGCATAGAAACCATGGCAAATTAGCCATAATATCACCAACATAATCACTACAAATGCTCATAAATCACAAAGGAAAATAACTCTTATTAACATATGAAAATGCCAACCAAGTCAGGGACTTCCATGTACCACCCAACCATATATTGGGTTGAACCAAATCTCTCTTTTAGCCAATCATCCCCGCACCATATTCCAAGCATGAATGTGGGATCTCATGGAATAAACCAAACCAGTGCTTCCAAATGCCAAACCACCTTAACCGTCAACCATAGTGATTCCACCTCTATCGTCCAAAAATCACTAACATCAACCAGATCGGTCTCTACCCAAGCTATCTAGGGCTCCTGAAACTAGTAGCTCAACTCACAACCTTCCAGGGCTCCAGAAACTAGTAGCTCAACCCACAGCGTTCCAAGGCTCCAGGGAATTTATTATAACCATGACTCCAGGGACTAGTAACTCAACCCACCAAGGGCTCTGTTACACAGTAATTTGTCACCGTTTGTCACCGTCCCTGTTACCCCTCTCCCGCATCTTGGAGGACCCATGCTACTTTGCGGCAATTACAGAGCTTGCAGGGAAAAGCTAATTTTCTAAGACGGTTCATCCCAAACTATGCCGAAGTGGCAAAGGGTTTTACCCGGTTACTTAAGCGTGACACCCCATTCCGATGGGATGCCATAGCTGAGGAGTCTTTTGCTCGTCTCAAAACTCTCCTAGTTTCCGCCCCTTTGTTGCGGCCTCCAAATTACCATCGTGACTATACACTATATTTGGTCGCTGTCGATACCACCATCGGCATGGTTTTGGTCCAAGACGACGATGATGGCATCGAACATGTCATTTATTATCTTAGTCGCAACTTACTAGATACAGAGACTCGATATGCATACGTCGAGAAGTTGGCCCTTGCTGCTGTTTGCGCTGTCCAACGATTCCGTCACTACATTCTGTTGCGTACTACGACGGTGATCTCGGATTTCAACCCCATGTCTTACATTATCTCACGACAATTGCTGGGGGGAAAATACTCAAAGTGGATCGTCATCCTCCAAGAGTTTGACTTGGAATTTACTGCTGCCAAGTCCAAGAAATCACTTGTCTTTGCTGAACTCTTGTGTTCCTTGCCATCCGCCGCTACTCCTCTCAGATAGAGGAGTCTATTCCAAACGAAACTCTTTTCCTTATCAGCACCCTCGATCCTTGGTACGGGGAAATCATTGTCTACTTGCAGACGTCTTCCTTCCGTCCTGAGACCTCGAAAGACGCTCGTCGACGGATTCGTCACCAAGCCCAACCATATCGCATTGTTGGGGACACCCTGTACCGTCTTGGTGTTGATTCGGTTCTTCGCCGATGCTTAACCTTCGAAGAAGCTGAAAGAGTTCTAAATGACTGCCACTCCGGTGCTTGTGGCGGTCACATGTCTGGATATGCCCCGCACAGAAAATCTCCGTATTGGCATACTTCTGGCCTTCCATTTCAAGGACTGCATTCTTGTCGTCCGTTCTTGTCACGAATGTCAGATTTTACAATGGAAGATGCGTGCACCCCCTGCCCCGCTGCACCCCGTTGTGACCGTCGGCCCCTTTGCCAAATGGGGCATCGATTATGTGACATGTAACCCTCGCTCGGCCGGGGGGCAGGGTTACATCATCATTGTTGTAGATTACTTTACAAAATGGACCGAGGCGATGCCTACATTGTCTGAAGATGGTCATACCGCGACGCAGTTTCTGTTTAACCATGTTATTTCGCGGTTCGGAGTTCCACAATCCATTGTCACTAATCACGGAAAACATTTCCGTAATCATATGATGGCCGAGTTGACAACCCAGCTAGGTCTTAGGCATGATAGTTCGACTCCGTACTATCCTCAGGCAAACGGTCAAGTGGAAGTCGTAAACAAGGTCTTGGTCACAATGCTTCAAAGAACTGTTGGCATGCACAAGTCTAGTTGGCATTTTATGTTGTTCTCTGCTTTATGGGCCTACCGGACCTCCGTGAAGGACGCCACCGGTTTCACCCCTTTTCAGTTAGTATATGGACTGGAGGCGACCCTTCCCATTGAGTGTGAGATTCCTTCACTCAAATTAGTCATCGAGTTGCTCCCCGATACTACTCCTGTAGAAGAGCGGCTTCTTTACTTGGAACGGTTGGACGAGACACGTCGGCTAGCCTCCCTCACTATCGAAGCTCAAAAGAAGCGAGTGAAAACTCACTTCGATAACATTGTTAATCCCCGCTCTTTCATCGAGGGAGATCTAGTACTGCTCTACGATCAAGCTAACGATAAGCTAGGGGCAGGAAAACTCGAGCCAATGTGGCATGGGCCCTATATTGTGAAAAGAGTTTTACAAAAAGGTGCCTATGAGTTGATAGATTATGAAGGCAATCCCCTGGACAGGCCCCGCAATGGGCTGTATCTTAAGAAATATTATGCCTGAGTCTAGACGCTCTCTCTTTTATTTTGTACATGCATATGCTTTTTAAGAGTGTGTTGTATGTGTGCGTGTTTATTTAATTTTTATCTCAGTGTGTTGACGTGATTGCCGCTTATTGTGTCTTTTGCTTCTTGAACAGATGTCTGTATCACCTTACGTTGGTTTCGCTGATGGTGCTTCCCGCAGTACTCGCAATCTATCATCTGCGGCATGGGTGATCTACGATCCTCATGGTGAGTTAGTAGATATTCAAGGAGTGTGTCTGGGTTGTACAGCGAACAATCTGGCTGAATATAGTGCTGTAATTGAATTATTAGCCGAGGCAATTAACCTTGGAATCCGCTCATTGGTTGTAAACTTAGATTCGCAACTTGTAGTCCACCAGATCAACGGACGATATTCCGTCAGAGATCATCGCATTTTAAGGTTGTATTTACGTGTTAAGTTATTGGAAAGAGATTTTGATTACATTACTTATCATCACATTCCAAGAAGACTTAATGTTGTAACTGATGCATTGGCTAACTATGTATTAGACAGACATTTGCGAAACATGTAAATCCATAAACATAAGAAGCATAAGATACAAATAA
>APFE030347880.1:73218-176810 GCA_000404065.3 Pinus taeda
AAGCCAAATCCATGATTATGGGGGATTGACCTTATCTCTTCCTTTTCCTCTATAAAAGCTTGTTCCCATGGCTTGAGCAAGCTAGTTCTAGTTCTAGTTCAAGTTCTAGTTCTGAAAGTTCTGACTCTTGTGGCAATACTTGTGCTGAAAGGAAGATATCAAAAGGTTCGAGTTGCAAGAAGCCTTCTTTGTATCCATAAGGCTTTCCCTAAGTAAGGAGACTTTGTCACTAAAGAGAGAGAGAGCTTGTCCCTCACCCCTTCAAGCTTTTGCAAGACTTGTGTAGCTGAGCACTCAGCCAAAGGAGGACTTGGCGTCAGGACGCTGGTTGTATTCTCCTTTGTTGAATTATTAATAATAGATGACTATCATTATGGTTCCATTCTCGTTGTACTTGTAATGGTTGATGTTGAATTATATCCTTCTTGACTGATGTATAATTGCATATATTAGATTTCATGCTTGTGTTTGTGTTGTTATCTTTGTGTGTGCAGGTATCTATTCACGAGGATAGTGGAGGATTGTGACCGGCCAAGGCAAAGGAACGTGGGCGACATCTCTTCTACAAACGAAAGCGTTGGATCTCAAGTAGGTCTTCATCACCTACCTTTTATTTGCAATTAGGAACTTGCGTGATAGCATTGTTTGATTGTTGCTAGACCCGTTCTGGGCTAGTAGGAATCGCCTCTATCCGTAGAGGGGATTTACCTCTCCAACAGGCTCCACAGTGTTTGTCCCAACCTACGGCTCCAGGAACTAGTAACTCAACCCAAGTTGTTCTAGAGCGTTTGTTCCAACCTATAACCATCAGGAATCTGAGCACCAATCAAAAATCAAGTGGAAAACCCACAACGCCATGGCTATCAAGGAAATGGAAAGGCAAGGCTAAAACCTTTGTCAATCCAGAAAAGTATGCATGCTAATGGTAACACATAACCAAAGAAACACATGCATATACCATGCATCCAGAAATCAACAGGGAAACCACACATGCAACATGTTACTTTCAAAGCAATCCAAATATAGTTGTTGATCTAATTGTTTCTTTGCGCTTCCTACTTTCCTTTTTCCTTCTTTCTCCAATCCAAGTGAATGCCCAAGTGCTCCAAGGATGCTCCAATATTATTATATGTGTGCAAGAGTATGAGAGACTAAGAGAATGAAATGAGAGCCAAAATTGAACTTACCAAAGCTAAACCAACGAAAGCGATGAATTGTTTCTCTTAAGCCTTTTTATCATTAATGCCTCTATTTTCTTCAGTTTCCTTCATTTTCCCTCTAATTTCCCTTGCATGCAAATACATATCTCTTCACCTTCCTTCTCTCCTATTTTCCTTTATTTTCATAAATAAACGCCATTTATTACCTCTTTTCCTTTGCCAATGCCTTTTCCAATTTCCATAGCCTTCAATTAATCACAAGTGATTCCCACTAAAGTGTTTTTCTCAACATTTAGCTTGGAATACATGTCCCATGACCTTGGTCTTATTTTTATTTACATGGAAAATCAACCAGGGGTTGTTACAAACCCCTCCCCCTTGGATGAACACCATCCTTGGTGCTCAATGACGCTTATAACCAACAAAACATGATGCCCATGGAGCTTTATAACACAACTCGATGCAACATTTACAACATACCAAACTAGTGAAAACATGAACACCATATTACTTATTGGAGCTTTATACCACAACTCGATGTCGTAGTTACAACACACTTCTTATTAGAGCTTTATAAAATAACTCATTGCAATATATACAATACACATATGCATATATAAATATAAACCAAAGCGTATACATCAAACACATCTTCTCAACTAGCAAATAAGGAAGGATACATATCTCGCATAAGATCAACCATCTCTCATGTAGCTTTATCGAGCCCAACGTGCTTCCATTGCACTTTAATCTGCTCGATTTCTCTTCTCTTGAGCATGAGTTGTTTCCACTGCAAAATGCACTGAGGTTCTGGATGAAATTATCCCTCTGGTTCCACCTATAATATAGACCATTCAATCACATAATCAACATCCTTGACATGCTTTTAAAGCAATGAAACATGGAAAACACCAAGGACTTTCAGTGTTAGAGGCAGTAAAATTTTGTAGGCCACTGGTCCAATTCTCTCAATGATCTCAAAAGGCCCACAATATCGAGGTGCCATCTTAACACATTATCCAACCCTAAGGGAGATCCTCTTGGGCTTGATGTGTAAGTACACATGCTCCCTAGCCTGAAACTCCTTGAATTCTCTATGTTGGCCTACATAACTCTTATGTCTGTCCTGTGATGCCCTAAAAATTATCTTGATAACTTGTATCTCATGTTCCATCTCAACTAACATATTCGGTCGAATCAACACCCTGTTCACTAGATCACTCCAGTTGATAGGAGTATTACAACTTCGGCCATAAAGTGCCTCAAACAGACTCATCTTCATGGATTCTTGATACCCATTATTGTATGCAAACTATACCAACGGAAGATACTCTTCCCACTTTCATTGATGATGCATAACGTACATCCTCAACATGTCCTCAAGAATCCTGATGACCCTCTTTGTCTATCCATTTGTCTGCAGACTAATGAAAGCCAACTATGTCCCCAAACCTACAAACAACTCCTTCCAAAACTCGGAAGTGAACTTGGCATCTCTATTTGATATAATATTCTTGGTAACACCATGCAACCTCACTATCTCCCTGATGAAGATATGATCTACCTCACTAGCTGAATTTGTAGACTTCATTGGAATGAAGTGAATTACCTTACTTAACTTGTCAACCACAACCATGATGGAATCATGCTACTTTGATGTCCTAAGAAAACATGTATTGAAGTCCATGAAAATCACCTCCCATTTCAATTATGGAATCGGAATTGGATGTAGTATAACAGTTGGATGCTTACACTCTTCTTTTACTTGCTAATAGCCCAAACATCTAGCAACAAACTCGACCACCTCTTTCTTCAAGTTCAACCAATGGTAGAACTTCTTAACTATTGTCAATGTCTTATGATAAACCAAGTGACCTGAATATGGCTTGACATTAAATTCATTCAAGATAAGCTTCTTGAGCTCACTAATATCTAGCATATAATTCATGTTACTGAATTTGACCAAGCCATTTGCCATGAGGTGATACTCCTCGTCTCTATCACCTTCAACCTATTGTTGTAATCTCTACCTTAGCTGTTGGTACCTGTCATCATGTTGTCTTGCGTGCAACATCTGCTCTTGCAAGTCTTTCCCATAAGAACTCATTGTTGCAATGTGACTCACCTGCATTCTTCTACTTATAGCATCTGTAGCCCTATTCTCCTTACCTTTGATGTACCTTACCTCAAAATCAAACTCACTTAGAGTAGCCAACCATCTAGTTTTCTTGGCATTCAGATTGGGTTGGTCAAACAAGTACCTCAGTCCAAGGTAAACCTCTTTCCAAGAAGATAATGTCTCCACATCTTCAAGGCGTGAATGATCGTTGCCAACTCAAGGTCATGAATCACATAGTTCTACTCATACTGTTATATGCATATTTGGGCACTGCAACCCCAATCTTATATGTCGATAAACCAAGGGCTCTTTAACCCCTAAAAGTGTTGTTTCGTACCCTAAAGGATCATGGTCAACTGATTACATCATTCCCCAGAAGTTCCACCTGAAAAACCACTCAGAACTGGCCAAAACTGGACCATACTGACTCCTACACTAGCCAAGTGCGATGCATACTAAAGAGGCCTTCTGTGGGGTGTGATGAGCGAGAATGGACAAATGTCTTAGATAGTTTGCTAAGTGGATGCTCATGGAATCTTCTGGAAACTTCTCCCATGACACTTGCCTCTCTGAATTCGCCTAGGGATGAGTAAGAGATCCAAGAAATCTTCAAGTGGAACCAAGAACAACAAGTGGAATGACACTAATCAAAAACCTAGAGGTGACTCACACTCTTGCAGACATCTATAAATGGATCCCTCATCTAAGAGATCTAGGGGCTGGAATTTTGTAATTTTTCAGGAAGTGCTAATAGTTTGTCTTTGAGAAGGAACATTATATTGTTGGGTGATCTTGCTTTTCATGAGGTGAAGAGGGTTTTGATGCTGGGAGGATGATGCTAGATCAGACAGCTGGGTTGTAATCCTCTCTTCTTTTATTAATAAAGTTCTTTGAGTTTTCCTCCATACAATCGTGTAATTGTGAATGTTGTTATTTTAAATGCCATTGTATGCTCATTGTATTTCTGATTCTGCAATGCTTATGATATCATATATCGAGATGCTTTGATGGTGTTGTGTTGCTCATTTCTACAGGTATTCTCTAAGCAGGACAAGTAGGAGAAGAGTTGCAAGCTCTGTCAAGGAGGAGAGAAATCAAGCAAGGAGTCAAGTGGAAGATCCAGGTTGGTCCCTTTGCTTCTCTCTTATTTATCATACACAGAGGAAATCACAAATTGCTTTGATTGTTTGTTTCTAGGATAACTGTCAATCCTAGTGGGACTAGCAGATCGAAAAGACACTAGTTTTCCCGGAAACAAAATGGCGACTCCGCTAGGGAGTGAATAGTTTGTTTGTTTGTTGTTGTTGTTTTCTTTATAAACTATAGACGGAGCCTAAAGTTAGCCAGATAGCCTTTGAACTGCTCTTGCTATGCAATTGCAAAATAGATGAATGTTGCTTCAGTCAATCTCTGGTTTAGTTTATGAACTGAACATCTGACTTACAAGCATCCTAGATGCCCTTTTGGTAGCTCATTAACCTCCCAAGATCATACCCCTGTACTTTTCTCTTTACTATCCATAATAGCTCAGCTTAATCCACTGAAATCAACTGCAAATTTGAGCCAAAACCCATCTCAGTTGCGCTATGTGGCCCATTGCACTGTCTGTAACTGGAAGCCAATATGCATCGCACTTCCCAAGTGTAGCAGGTGCGATGCATCCCTGTTTATATGAAGCAAAAGTGCAATGACTAAGTAATCCTATTTCTCTCCATGAAATTTGTGGTTTTTTGTCTTTGTTTCCAACTCTGTTTAGTTGTTTTTGTTGCTTATGAACAGTATCTCATTGCTGAAGCCTGCTTGCATTACATTGTTCAGCCTCCATTGATAAGGATTGGTAAATGTTTTCATGTATTTGTCCGTCATTTACAATCTATTGTCGAAAAGTTACTTAAATTGATCTATCGTTTTGGTGCAAAAAAGTGTCGTAACTGTCATTTTTGTGTCAAAAAGAGAAGTGTAGTTGAATCTTCCTTCCCTAGGTAGTCGATTGAACTTTTTGTCATGTATTTGATTTTATTTGTTGTTATTTGAAGTGTCAAAATCATTTTCTATTCGAAATTGAAAAATGTCGTTTAGTCTTCCTTTCCATTTTGAAAAGAAATTGTCGAACTGTCACTTTGAGTGAAACGTTTCAGATCTATACTTAGTTCTCTTTTTTGGCATTCCTCACATTAAGGGAACAAAAACAAATACATGCATTTGCATTTGCATTTAGACTGTGTGTGAAAGATGATTTAGGAAAAATGCATTTAGTGTGTGCTCTTTGCTCTTTGTTTGAAAGAATCGTAATCTTCTTTCCTTAGTAGCTAGGATTTTCATTGCTAAAATAAACAATGATTGTTTATCATTGTAGATTGCATTTAGGAATTTTACATCTACATCACGTGGTGAACCATTGAAAGGCAAACTTCTAAGCAAGATCAACTCTAAAATAAATTTCAATGAACTTAACAACGCTTTGGAACATAACGCAACACAGTTACAGGTCTAGATTAGAGACGTGTTCCGACGTCGTAAAATCTAGTAACTATCATTTTCATCGAAGGTTAGGTGATTCCTCCTCTTTGATACGACAAGTGCTAGCACGGACTTGTGCTCCTCGTACCGTCAAGTATATATTGGGAGACCACAATTGTCTTGTATCCTTTATCCATAGGAAGCCTTGTCTGTCGCCCTATCAATCACAATGCACTAAACACAACATTCGGGAAGATTGACTGTCGTGCATAAGTCCTTGGTAATTTCTCTTTAATTTACCACCAAGGTGTATATTGTAGTTTTGCGATTGGTTTGGTAATCCCTCTATCTAGATTTCCAGAGTAGTCACTTTCGTTCCTTTTCGACTCCTTAAAAGAAAAAGTCCATCTGAGCAGTTGTCACTTTAGGCTCATTAAAAATTGAAGGGGACTAGAGTCATCTTTAGCTTTTTCTCGAATCTTAAAAATTGAAAAAGAAAAGTTGTGTCAAAGTGTCATTAAAATTTATTAAATTTGGAATAATATCCCTATTCCTTTGATTGATCTTAGGTTGAGATAATGGAGTACACCAATCAAGGGATCCCTCTTGAGGGGAATCCTAGTCCATTTTCTTCCTGGGGAAATATTGGTGCTCTGTATATGGCCACATTGTCCCTTCCAGGCATCACAATTGGTCTACTGGTCTGGGTTTTCTCAACCTCTATCGTTCAAAATACCGTGATTCCTTAGCAATCGAATCAGCAACCAATTAATACTAAAGTTAACCCTTCACCTTCTTCTTTGTTTGTTTTGCCTTCCCCTTCTTCCCCTTTGCTTGGTGAAAATAGTGATGCTAGTAACCGGGTGATTGAGAAGAAGAAGAAAGGGAAGGAGAAGAAGAAGAAGTCAGTTAAGCAAGGGGGCAACCATGAATCATCTGGTGAAAATCTGCACACTAAATCTCCCAGACATCCATGCATAATTTGCAAAGGAGACCATTTTCATCGAGAATGTCCATGCATTCCTCGAATCTGGAGAGAATGGTCCCCCCGTTCGCACCATCCGGTTTCATCAACCTTTGGTGATCATGTTGACAGCACACCATCAACTAGTAATAGTGAAGTTCACAGACAAAAAGGAAAGGTCAAAACTCCATGTAGACTATGTGAAGGGGACCATACCCTTCCCCGTTGTCCCTTTTTGGATAAGGCCAAGAGAATCTTGCATAACCGTCCTGCTCCACCGCAACGACTTCCACCTGGATACAAGAAACTCTTATCAAGTCCTTTACAAGTTGAAAATCCGACTGACACAATTCAATTGTTGGTTGAAACACCTATCGATGAGGGTGAATCTTCTGAGTCCATACTAGACCAAATTCAATAGGTCGAGATGGTAGTCGACCCAATTTTACCTTCAAAAGGTCCACCTTCAGATGATACCATTCCCTAAGAGAATGAAAACAATACTGTTCAAATTCTTTTTATTACTTCAGAGTCCAATGAACTCGGGGGAAATCCGTCTGTTCCTTCACAATAGGAAGAGAATTCCCCAGTTCCCACTACTCAAGGGGTTAGTTCAACCATTTATTCGGTACCCCCTCCAAATATTCTAGTCGCTTCCTTCGATTGGAATTGACTAGCACAATCTCACCTTCCTTCTAATGTACCATTCCAGATCATAGTACAAGTTCACAAAATGATCGTGTATGGCATTATCATAGATGAAGGGGCTTCAGTGAGTATCCTTTCCTCGACTGCTTGGAAAGCGCTTGGTTCGCCATCGCTTACACCTATTACTCAAAACTTGTCAGGCTTTAACAAAGGAACCAACTGACCGTTAGGGATCCTTCCTAAGTTACCGATAACTTTGAGAAGGAAAATTGTTCACTTGAACGTCATGGTAGTCCAAGGACCGTTAGATTACAATATACTCCTTCGGCGTGACTATGTTTACAACATGGAAGCTATTGTCTCAACACTCTTTCGAGTGATGTGTTTCCCGCATGAAGGCAAAATCGTCAATGTTGACTAGCTTTCACTTCCCGGTTCAAGCACAGCTTCATTTCCCGGTTCAAGCACAACTTCGAGACAAACATCATCCCTGAATGGTCCTTTTGCATCGAGAATTTCTCTTCAACCTTCATTCCATCCACCTAATTACCGGGAGTAGTCTAGTGAATGTAACTAAGATTAGGGGGCATGCACCCTAGTCTGCGTTAGGTAGACGAACCCAACTGAAAAGATAGGTTTCCCTACAGGTTATGTGATTTGAGGTGTTATCTCACACCATTCACCTTTATCTATTTGATGGACAAAGCAAAGGAAGTATTTTGTCTAACCGCTGACAAAAATAATCCTGCTTAACCGCAGTGATTTCCATATGGTTACCTGGAGACTCTCCTTTTCTCGATGTTTGAGGGCATGCAAACCTTTTTATGCAAACAAAAAATGACATGTTTCATTTTTTATCTTTTTAGGTTTTTTAGATTTTATCTTTTTAATTTTTTTTAGTTTTTCAACCTCTTAGGTTAGGTGGTTGGTCTGACACACCATTCACCTTTGTCTGCACCACAGAAGAAGCAAAGGAAGTGTTTTGTCCAGCTGTTGATGAAACTATCCTACCTAACCTCAGGAGTTCCTTAGCTTTTAGTATTTTTTAGATTTTTAGCTTTTTAGTTTTGTCATTTTTAACTCGCATAAAAAGAGGTTGAGCATATATTATCCCACGGTTCAAGCTCATTAAAAAATGAACCGGGCCATGAGCAATGTTAACGCAAGGTTCAAGCTTATTAAAAAATAAACCCGCCACTGAGCATATGTTCCCCCAGAGTTCAAGCTCATTAAAAAATGAACCCACCTTCGGTAAATAACCTTTGTGATTGCCATAATATCAGTCTTTTGAGCCTTGGTTGTGTTCCTGCCATCACCTCCATCCTTTTGGTTGATCATAAGCTTCCGCTTGATTGTTTACCTTTTTTAGGAACAACTGCGACGAGTGGTCCTGTTAGCCACCCTCTTCACATCACCATGTTTTCAGACTCGTTAAATATGAAAAGATTGTCGAGCTATTGGCCTCTCTGGCTCGCTAAAGTGATTGGAAGTGCCATCCCTCCTGTATATTTTAATCTTTTTCAGACCTGAGGGATTATCTCACGAAAAAGTTCGAGCACTTGTCTTTTCGGCTCACTAAAGTTATTGAAAAATCATCCCTTTCGTATTATTTTATCCTTTTTTGGACTTAAGGGATTATGTTACAAAAAAGAACTACTGGAGTTTCCTTTTTGTCCCTTTTCAAACTCTCTAAACATGAAAAGGACCGAGTTATCCTTGTCGTTAAACTCGTTAAAACAATAGCAACAAACTTGTCCACCTAGACGAGAATGAGTTTCACTGTCGCTAGGCTCGCTAAAACATAGCGACAGGTTTTCCCGAAGGGCAAATTATAGAACAAGCATATGTTATCCTCCTCAAGCTTGACAAAAATAAAGAGTTATTGGTCAGTAATGATTGGGGGAAAAGGGAAGAAAACTTAAAGAATTTTATTGGTAGAAGGTCGCTCTTGAACATGACACTTTCACTCCATCACCATGATTGAGTCGGGTTGGGTTATTCCGTTCACCGGTTATATCACCATTGGTCCTCCATACCATCCATCTTTTGGGGTTAATGCTACCAATCCATTTCAGTGTCGCCAGTATGTTCAAGAGAATTCATTTAGAGAATTCACCATCCAATTAATGTCTCATCCACTGCAATACCTTCACCCTCCATTTTTCATGGCCGCCATTCCTGAACCTTGTATTGTCAGATCGTTTTTCACCTCCAGACAATCATTTACTTTGTTTCGTGTCGTTGATGTGGGATACATTAAGGCCCTCCTACAACAGGTCACTTCTTGTGATATCAGCTCATTATCCAAGAAGTTGACTTAGAAACAACTCTTTCAGTAATTTGAAGCTTGCATGCCTCAATGGAAAGTTTCTCACTTCCGACGACAGGTTTACATCAATGGCCTTCGACCGAAAGATTTTGCATGGTGTTTGACATTGGATCATATATTCACACCACGTGAATTGTACTATCGTAGCTTGAGGATCATTATCATTATCAGTGATTCCTCTCGCGTCTGTTAACAACTTATAATATTGGCTGATAATCAGGTGATGTCTATCCATGTTCGACTTCAGGACATCTTTTCACATGGATCGACTAGTACATCGGGCGAATATTGAACGAGTTTAAAGACCCCGGATCTAGTTTCATCCATCTGGGCTGCGATATATTCAGGAATATAAAGACATCAAATGTACACAGAAGCTGCACAGATGATCATCCAAGCTAAGGGATGATGACTCTACATATAAAGAATCACTAGTCTGCAACTGCAGACGATTATCTGTTCTATGTACGTAGGAAATGAATTTATAAAGCCGAGCATGGGAATGCCCGCCTCAGCTAGATCATGGAAAATTATTTCGTGATGATGTATTGTATTGTATCTTATACAGGTCACCTTCTAGGTCGAATACCTCGGATCCTCATGATAAAGCATTTCACCCGACATCAAAATATTTACGACTTCATGCTTTAGGGGGCAACTGTTATAGACATATTTGGGAATTGCAACCCCAATCTTATATGTCAATAAACCAAGGGCTCTTTAACCCCTAAAAGTGTTGTTTCATACCCTAAAGGATCATGGTCAACTGATTACATCATTCCCCATAAGTTCCACCTGAAAAACCACTCAGAACTGGCCAAAACTAGACCATACTGACTCCTACACTAGCCAGGTGCAATGCATACTGAAGAGGCCTTCTGTGGGGTGCGATGAGTGAGAATGGACAAATGTCTGAGACAGTTTGCTAAGTGGATGCTCATGTAATCTTCTAGAAACTTCTCCAATGACACTTACCTCTCTGAATTCGCCCAAGGATGAGTAAGAGATCCAGGAAATCTCCAAGTGGAACCAAGAACAACAAGTGGAATGACACTAATCAAAAACCCATAGGTGACTCACACCCTTGCAGACATCTATAAATGGATCCCTCATCTGAGAGATCTGGAGGCTGGAATTTTGTAATTTGTAAGAAAGTGCTGATAGTTTGTCTTTGAGAAGGAACATTGTATTGTTGGGTGATCTTGCTTTTCATGAGGTGAAGAGGGCTTTGATGCTGGGAGGATGATGTTGGATCAGACAGCTGGGTTGTAATCCTCTCTTATATTATTAATAAAGTTCTTCGAGTTTCCTCCATACAATAATGTATTTGTGAATGTTGTTATTTGTAAATGCCATTGTATGCTCATTGTATTTCTGATTCTACAATGCTTATGATATTATAGATCGAGATGCTTTGATGGTGTTGTGTTGCTTCGTTTCTACAGGTATCGTATCTTATACAGGTCACCTTCCAGGTCGAATACCTCGGATCCTCATGATAAAGCATTTCACCTGACATCAAAAGATTTACGACTTCATGCTTTAGGGGGCAACTGTTATAGACATATTTGGGCACTGCAACCCCAATCCTATATGTCGATAAACCAAGGGATCTTTAACCCCTAAAGGTGTTGTTTCATACCCTAAAGGATCATGGTCAACTGATTACATCATTCCCAAGAAATTCCACCTGAAAAACCACTCAGAACTGGCCAAAACTAGACCATACTAACTGCTCCACTGTCAGGGTGCGATGCATACTGACTCCTATACTAGCCAGGTGCGATGCATACTGAAGAGGCCTTCTGTGGGGTGCGATGAGCGAGAATGGACAAATTTCTGAGATAGTTTGCTAAGTGGATGCTCATGGAATCTTCTAGAAACTTCTCCCATGACACTTCCCTCTCTAAATTCGCCCAGGGATGAGTAAGAGATCTAAGAAATCTCCAAGTGGAACCAAGAACAACAAGTGGAATGACACTAATCAAAAACCCAGAGGTGACTCACACCCTTGCAGACATCTATAAATGGATCCCTCATCTGAGAGATCTAGGGGTTGGAATTTTGTAATTTGTAAGGAAGTGCTAATAGTTTGTCTTTGAGAAGGAATCTTGTATTGTTGGGCGATCTTGCGTTTCATGAGGTGAAGAGGGTTTTGATGTTGGGAGGATGATGTTGGATCGGACAGCTGGGTTGTAATCCTCTCTTCTATTATTAATAAAGTTCTTTGAGTTTTCCTCCATACAATTGTGTATTTGTGAATGTTGTTATTTGTAAATGCCATTGTATGCTCATTGTATTTCTGATTATGCAATGCTTATGATATCATAGATTGAGATGCTTTGATGGTGTTGTGTTGCTTCGTTTCTACATGTATTCTCTAAGCGAGACAAGTAGGAGAAGAGTTGCAAGCTCTGTCAAGGAGGAGAGAAATCAAGCAAGGAGTCAAGCAGAAGATCCAGGTTGGTCCCTTTGCTTCTCTCTTATCTATCATACATAGGGGAAATCGCAAATTGCTTTGATTGTTTGTTTCTAGGATAGCTGCCAATCCTAGTGGGACTAGCAGATCGAAAAGACACTAGTTTCTCGAAAGCACATAGTCATTCAACTTCATTGACTCGTAGCATACTACCTATCCTTCTTGCATCAGGACTCCACCAAGTCCTCTCTTGCAAGAATCTACACATACCACAAACTCTTTGTCATAATCTGCAATGTTCAAGACTAGAGCATTTGTAAGCAAATGCTTCAACTGCTCAAAACTAGTTGCACACTCCTAATTCCATTCAAACATATTCCCTTTTCGTTTGAAATATGTAATAGGATAGGCAATCCATTAGAAGTTCTCGATGAACCTCCTGTAATAACCTGCTAATCCCATGAATGATCTCACCTTATCCACATTCCTAGGAGTTGGCCACTACATGATAGCTTTAATCTTTTCTTAATCCACTATGATACCTTCCTTGGAAACAACATGCCCCAAATAACGAACTTGAGTCTGAAAGAAACTGCACTTGCTAAGCTTGGCATACAACTAATGCTCTCTCAACAATCTTAATACTACTTCCAGGTGCTTTGCATGTTATTCCTCATTCTTAGAATAGATCAATATATCATGAATTAACATTATCACAAACTTGTCTATATATGGACACAACACACTGTTCATCAAACACATGAAAGTAGTTAGAGACTTGGTAAGACCGAAAGGAACCACCACAAACTCTTAATGTCCATACCTGGTATGGAATGTATTCTTGTAAATATCTTCTTCTTTGATGCACACTTGATGATACCTTGATCTCAAATCAATATTTGAGAACATTGTTGCTCCATTAAACTTATCAAACGAGTCATCAATTTGCGGCAAGGTATACCTATTCTTGATCGTCACCTTGTTCAACTGCCTGTAATCAATGCACAACCTGAGAGTACCATCCATCTTCTTTACAAACAACACTAGTGCACCCCAAGGTGACACATGTGGCCTTATGTATCCTTTATCAAGCATTTCCTTAAGTTTCAACTTCAATTCCACCAACTCTGAAGTACTCATTATGTATAGTGCCTTTGATGCTGGTGTTGCTCCTGGTACCAACTCAATAGATAAATCCACTTCCATATTAGGAAGCATCTCTGAAATATATATAGGAAACAAATCTTGAAACTGCTACACAACTGGATACATCTTCAGAATTTCATCATCCTCAACATCCTTCCCTTTGTCGCTAGAAATATGAACTGCAAACAATACACATCCTTTTCTACAACTACACTTTGCCTATATAATTGTAAACATTCTCATTGACGTAGGCTTCTTCTCACCCTGCAAAACTATTCTTTCCACATCATCATATAGGCACTCAATAGCCTTATCATAGAAATCTACCTCATTCCTCTGAATGTACAACCAATCCATGCCCAAAAGCATATTGTATGAACCTAAAGGAAGCACATTTAGATGCGTTGATGTAGGCATACCATTCAAATCAAATGCATAATATCTCACTAAATGATGAACTCTTCTCTTGGTTCCTCTAGCCAACTACACTAACCAAGACTTTGCATGCACTTCTTTCATCTCAATAATAGATGCCTAATGATCAACCTGCCTATTATCCATTGTTGCATATATCCGAGGAATACTTTGCCCAACATCTCCAACTATTTGTGCCTCTTGAGTACTATAAATCTGAGGTTTGCCACCATGATGTTGTGGACAATCTCTCCTACAATGCTCTCCACCACAAGTCCAACACTACAAAGGTTTCCTGCCATCGCCTTTATTCTGCTCCTCATACTAACATCCAACTCCTCTATAAACTGTGTTGAACTTCTTATAAGGACATTCTCCTTATCACATGCATCCTGAGGTCTTATTCACTTCTTAACCCACTTTCCTTTAGTCTTACCATTACCTCTCCAATCACGCTTAGGCTCAAACTTACACTTAGACTGCTCATAACAATGCTTCAATTTCCCAATGAATTCTTCCAATGATTGAGGATCATCATACTCAATTCAATATTTAAATGCTAAAGGAAATCCATTGATGAACCTTAGATATTTGCCTTCTCATCCTTAAGATATGGAACATACCTCAACAACTCCATAAACTTAGTCATTTACTCTTCATCTGTCAAAGAACCCATCATAAGCTCATAGAACTCCTTAGCATTTATTTCATAATATCTTTGGGACAAGTACTTCTTTCTGAAGAGTCTCTTAAACTAATTCCAACTCAACTCCTTAGTATTGATGCCTATGACACACTTCACATCTTCCCACCAGATATATAATTTTCCATTGAGATTGAAAATAACTATCCATGCCTTCATGTTCTCTATATAATCATGTAGCTGTAAGAACTTCTTCATCCCAAGTAGTTATGCTTCTACATCTTTCAATTTCTTCAACTCTCCATCAAATGTAGGAGATTTGGCTTTCTTGAACTCATATGGAAAGTACCCCCCTCTCACTCCTCTTGTAAGGATGATAACTGTGATGATCATAATGTCTTTCTGAACCAGAACTAGAATAGAACCCATAACCACTACCTCTCTTGTCAGGTGTATCCAACCATCTGCCACCTTTGACTTTATCATCCTTGTCCAACATGTGTCATAATTGAGACTTGCTTCCATATGCCCCATTAGTTATTTCCACATGTCCATGACTGATTATTGGATATCCCTATCTCTACAAAGGCGATAAACTCTAAAGGATCACTATGTTAACCTCGACTTCCTTTTCCTGAGCTCTGGCAAGATTTTCCTGTGACTGAATTATCCTGTCATTATTTACTTTGCAACTTCTTATTTCTGCCTTTAAGCTTCTCAATGTATCTGCTATATTAGGAGACTACTCTTCTCCATGTTGTTCAGTTGATTTATTAGGAGAGTCACATGAACTGTAATCCACCATTTTGTTCATCATCTCTAGTCTTTTTTTTCTTTCAAACATGTAATGTTAGATAAACCAAATATAGACATAATCAAAATCACAACTTAATGAAGTTCATGGGAGGTTATCTCATCTACACCATCAATCCATATTAGCACAATATATATACACATAATGAAATCAACATATCAACATTTCAACATCATTATGATGACACAAGACTGCAATAATGACCATCATAATGCATGCATAGCAAACATATCAACAACTAACATGCATGCAAAACAATAACATATACCCCGAGGTCCAGTGGGCAACCTTGCTCTCATACCAATTTGTAACTGCCTCCTCTCACATTTACCCAAATTCACCAATTTGCCAGGGTAAACATGAGACAAGTGTCACTATGACATGACCCGACCTCCAAATTCTAGTTAAGGAAGCGGGACCAACAACTGAACACTTATTAACATCCTACAAGGACTACAAATTACTCAAGAGCTGAATAAACACCACTCATGATCAATCCCTAAGTTGAAACCAATTTTCTCTAATTTAGCACCCCAACTGCATGCACAACAAGGCAAGAGTGTGGTTATAGGCCTCCAATCACACACATAGGATTGCTTCCATGCTGTTATGGCCTAAATTCCCTAGTTTACTGCTAGTGGTTCTGATATCTAAACCACTTTTTCAACCTAGACTCCAGACCATTGCCCAGAACTTCCTGTAACTTTCCAGAATGTAATCAAAGGTAATGAAAAATTAATCTGATCAAAACTCAAACAAGAACTTGACCCAAAGATGCCTAATCCATAGCATAAATTTCGTAAAGCATATGGCAAACATGTAAGCTACAAGTCATGAGTGCATATTTGATCATAAACTGATAGTCTTCATCTGAGAATCACCAAGAAGGCTCTAAACCCTCTCTAGCTAACTATAATAACACTTGTCAGTCCATGCATTCATCAACCAATCGATAACTTATCAAAGCATGTCAAGATCCATAGATAGACTACATCATATAATCAACAAATAACTAGCATAGAAACCATGGAAAATCAGCCATGATATCACTGACATAATCACTACAAATGCTCACAAATCACAATAGGAAAATAACTCTTATTAACATATGAAAATGTCAACCAAATTAGGGACTTCCACGTACCACCCAACCATAGATTGGGCTAAACCAAATCTCTCTTTCAGCTAATCACCCCCACACCATATTCCAGCATGAATGTGAGATCTCATGGAATAAACCAAACAAACCAAACCAAGGCTTCTAGAGGCCAAACCACCTCAACCGTCAACCACAGTGATTCCACCTCTATGGTTTGATAATCACTAACATCAACTAGATCGGTCTATACCCAAGTTGTTCAGGGCTCTAGGAACTAGTAACTCGACCCACAACCTTCCAGGGCTCTAGAGCATTTGTTCCAATTGCAGCTCCAGGGATTAGTAACTCAATCCACCAAGGTCTCTACAACATTGGTCCCAACCTACATCTCCAAGAACTAATAACTTAACCCAAGTTGTTCCAAGGCTTCCAAAGCATTTGTTCAAACCCACAACAATCGAGAACTTGAGCACCAATTAGAAAACAAGTGAAAAACCCACAACACCATGGAAATCAAGGAAATAGCTAGGCAAGCCTGAAAACACTATCAATCCAGGCAAGTCTCCATGCTAATGACAACACATAACCAAATAATCACATGCATGTACCATGCGTCCATAAATCAACAAGGAAATCACACATGCAACATGTTACTTGCAAAACAATCCAGCTGTAGTTGTCGATCCAACTGTTTCCTTATGATGCTTTCTTTCCTTTTGCCTTCTTTCTCTAATCCAAGTGAATGCATAAGTGCTCCAAGGATGCTCCAAGATTACTCTAAGTGTGCAAGAGTATGAGAGGATGAGAGAATGAAATGAGAGAGCCAAAAACCAATAGACCAAAGCTAAACCAGCAAAAGCTATGAATTGTTTCTCTGAATCCTTTTTATCATTGATGTCTCTATTTTCTTCATTTTCCTTCATTTTCTCTCTAATTTCCCTTGCATGGAAATCTATGTCTCTTCACCTTCCTTTTCTCCTATTTTCCTTTATTTTCATAAATAAATTTCATTTATTGCCTCTTTGCCTTTGCCAATTTCCATAGCCATCAATTAATCACAAGTGATGCCCACTAAAGTGTTTTGCCCAACATTCAACATGGAATTCGTGTCCCATGACCTTGGTCTTATTTTTATTTACATGGAAAATCAACGAGGGGTTGTTATATTTTTTATTTGATGTAAGTAGATGTATGATGCACATTAATTTCAAAGTAATTATATTAATAGTGTACATTGATTCCAGTGTAAGCGCAAAAAAATTATTAACGACGTGCATTGATTTATGTGTTACAGTAATTCAACCATAAATAAAGTACTTTAAATTTCATCTTAAATAAAATGTTATTTTACCTAAAATGTTTGCTTCTCGAAACTGTAAACTATTTGTAATTGACTACATTCTTATTATTCCCATTTTCCATCATTCAACATTGTTAGTCACTTTTCTTTCAAACGAGGTAACGGAAAACAACTATTGTTGAAACTTACTTGGGGTTTAACACTTTATAAGTCACAATGATTTACTTTGGAGAAAGCTACCATTCATATTAGAGAGAAAAAGAGACAAAATATGGTGTTTACTACATTAGCTCGAGTTAAATATTTGAATGGTCTAGGATTTCAACTACCCTTTTCATACGATCAATATGAAAAGATGGAAAAACTAACAGGTGTAACAATAAGAACATTAGAAGAAAATAATTTGAGATTGATCATAATGAAGACTATTTATAATTGACTACATTCTTATTATTCATATTTTCTATCATTCAACATTGTTACATTGTCGCTTTGCATCCAAACTTTGTATTTCATCATTTTTCATCATTCAAGTTATTAAGAGTCTTTATCATCTCAAAAATATGAGGCAACTAAGCAAATTTAAAATTAAATTGACAATATTAATCTTAGACATATTTAGCATATTCAAAATGATCATAATAATTAGATGTTCAACAATTTTTTTGTGACCGCACACGACTAAAACCAACCTAGATCTATCTTAACACTAGATCTATCAAGCGCCAAGAGAGATCAAATCTTTCGAGGTGTAAACCTTTCCTCAAGTTTTGCACTCAAAAAAGAGGTTTGCACCTTGAGAGATTTGGTCCGTCTCGGTGCTTGATAGATCCGGGGTTAAGATGGATCTAAGCTAATTTATTTATTTTCCTCATTTATTATATTAGAATGATAATTAACATTTAGTGATATTGAAATGGTTTATTTTAAGAAGGTAAGAGATTATTTGAAACTTTTGATAATTTATTTATATTTTTGAAATTAAGAGAAGTGTTCCAATATTATTATAATTTACTAACTTAAAAGGTCAAAAAGGCTAATAGTATGACAAATATTTTGAAATTTTAATCGAATGTGAGTATAAGTTGGACGATCTAAGAGAAAGTACTTTTCATCTTCCACCATCTAAGTGTTGCAAAAGTGATAGACTCTTTCATTAAATGGTGTGACAAATTATTTTACCCCATGATGTTTTTGAATTTCTCCAACAAGCAATCACATTATGAAGCTCATGCAAATTTATTCTTATTTTAGCAATGTTTATTTTCTACTTTACACTAGCGAAGACATAGAGATATTTTTTTATTTTATTTTTGAGACTAGGTTGATCGCCTTTTTATAATATCTTAGTTTCTTTTTCCCATCTAACTCTTTATCACCCCACAAATTCTCCTTAAATTTTGATATGATAATATTTTTAAATTATTTTTATTTTTGAAAATGATCTCCTCATTTGTCCTATAAAAATAAAGCTTAACATATTAAGTTTATCGTTATTTAATTTTTTATAATTTAAATAAGAAATTTAATAGATGTTTTTCTATGTATGACATATTTATACATTTATTAGTATAAATTAGTGCACCTCATCTAAAGAGATTAAAACTAGTTAGGAAAAGCCTAGTAACATCAGTGACAATTAGTTGAATAATCACTTGGGCCAAAAGTCATGTGTATGTGTGGTCTTTTGTTTAAAATGTTTGTGGCTAGTGATAGCAATTTCTCTGATGGACTTGTGGAATCAACTCTTCGCTAAGTGAACGTGATTGGGAGGAACCTATTCCATAAAATTCACAGAGAGATTGTACCTAGCCCCATCCATATGAAATGGCTCCTTCGGAGGCAATATACCCATTAGGGCAATCATATCATAAACATGATTTGAACCTAGCTGGGCATAAACAACTTCTTCTTTTAACCACGTAAGCCATTCCCCATTGGTTGTTTATTAAAATTATAGCATAACCTTATATCTATTTATTGACTTTTGCTAACATTTAATATTAGCCATGTGTATTTAATGAGACAAAAAGGATTAGCACACCTTATTAATACGAAGACCATAACAATTCCTAGGTGGTTTTGTCATGAGGTGGAAGTAAAGTTTCTACTAAATCCAAATTTGTACTGCCTTGCTATGAAATTTCCTTAGGTGTGTTGGATGGAGCTAGATTTATGACAAATAATTTTTCTTCCTTACATCAATAATCACTAAAAAAAATTAATCAAAATGATAATAGATGGTTGGGTATAAACATTTTGTTGCTTCTACCCAAATCAACTACTGGACCTTAGGGTTTTGAGAAGTTGGAGAAGAAATAAAAGGAGGATGTGGTTGTAGAACAAAAATGGGTCATTTGATCTATGTAGTTACCACGACCTGTTATGCTCTAGCTAGTTTAGAGGCTGCAACAAAGTAGTGGTGTAAGCCATCTGGATTTGTGTTCTAATTGCCTCCTTTAGACCATTAATAATAATAAAAATTATTTGAAAAAAGTATCAATCATACCTTTCATGTAGATTTATAATTACTAGAATGGAGCAATAAAGGCTTCAATTATGTTGGTTTGGCACAACTTGGTCAACTACCCCAAAATATTTTATTTCAAATCTAGCATATCTGGCCTTCACAAACTAGCTCTAGGTAATGTGCCCTCCATATGCCTTTATATGCCATTGCCACCATCACTAACATTCTTAATCCAAGTATAACACATCAAATTGTAGTTTCAACAACTCATCATTAATACATTCAAGGGAAAAGTAGAATTCCATATAAGTACCCATTGTGTCATGTGAGAACAATCAAATTTGTCCAAACTTATTTTAGGAAATATGTGCAACATATAGTGTTGGTTGTCCTAAAAGGTGTAAAACCCCATCCCACATTTACCCATTTTAACCTACGCACTAGGGCAAACATGAGATGACATTTACTATGCATGCCCCGATTTCCAAGATGCACTTACAGAAAATGGGGCCCACATGTCCAAAATTGACTACAAACACATAGTGGCACATGATCACATTGTTATCAGCATAACTTGACCCAACACTATTTCCTTTCAGTTTCGTTTCCTTAAATTTAACACAACTTTCTAATTTTTGCAATTTTTTTTCAGGTCCTAGACTTTCAAGGCAGTTTTGAGGGCCTAAACGACATTTTCAAGGAAAATGAAGAGACTAGAAAAGTGCCATAATGTGCTCCTAATATTATTTTAAAACCTCCTCGTGGAGATCTTTGAAACGAGGTATTGTGATAGCCAAATGAAGATCATATGAAAAGTTACGACCCCGAGAAGTTGGAAATCCAGCTTATTCATTTATACAAACACTTTGTATACATAGTACATGTAGATCATGAATGCATACTTGTTCACTGATTCATTAGTTTCATCAAAAGTTCATCAGTAAGGATCAATGTCATATCAATCTAGCTGCATCAAACACTAGTTAACCCATGCATTCAAATAACCATTCAATAACTCGTCACACCATAAGAAAGATCCACAACGAGAATATGCCATGCTTATAACCAACATTTAAACATAATGCATTCAAGACAAACCAAACATAGAATCAAGATAAGTACCAAATAATGTGCTCATTGACGTCAATAAGAAATAAAACATAATAGCATATGCATAAAGCTAACCAAGTCAAGGACTTTCACGTACCACCCGACCATAGATTGGGTTGAACCAAATATTTATTTCAACCAATCACCCCCATTTCATATTCCAAGCATGAATGTGGGATCACATGGGATAAACCAAAACAAAACCAACCAGGGAATCTAGAGGATAAACCACCTCTACCCTCAACCACATTGATTTCAACTCAACCAGTCCAAAAATCACTAACACCAAAATAATCTTTGATGCCTTCCAACTTTCTTCACCATACCTAGAGGAATTTCCCTATCCCCACCCATCCATCAAGGGTTCTAGGAGAAACACCATCTCCACCCTTGACCCTTGGGATTTTTCCTGAGACAACCTCAACCAAGATCTAAAATATATTGGCCATCTAAAGCTTAACCAAAACAGGGAACCCACTATATCATGGCTATCCAGGAAATGACAAAGGCAAGGCAGAAACCACTGTCAACCTAGGAAAATCCCATGCCAATGACAATAAGTAACCAAATAATGAAACACATGTAACATGCATTCAAATCTCAACAAGGAAATCACACATGCAACCTGCTACCTGCAATTTTCTCTTGTTGTAGCTACTTTTCCAAACTTCTTCTTCATTGCCCACCAATTCCTTTGCTTGCTTTCTTGCTTCTATCCAAGTGCTCTCTCTCTCCAAGTCCAAGTGAGAATACTTCAATGTCCAAGTGAATGCGAGAATGCTCCAAGAGTAACCAAGAAGTGATCAAGAGTAATTGAGAGCGCCTAAGAGAGGCATATAATGTTCCGTCTCTCCTTTTGTTTCCTTTTTCATTTTCTTTTCCTTCAATTTCGTTGATTTTCCCTTGCATGCATATTCTTGTCTCTTCATCTTCCTTTTCTCCTATTTTCCTTTATTTATTTAATTAATTTCCATTTATTACCCTTTGCCTTTTACCGATGCCAAGTTCCATATCCAATAAATAATTAACCACAAGTGACTCCCAATGTAATGTTTTTCCCCTCACTCAGCTTGGAATACATGTCCCATGACCTTGGTTTAATTTATTTACATGGAAAATCAACTTGGGGTTGTTACAAAAGGGTTGATTTTATGATGCTTTCCTCCTATGGATGATTCACCATTGGACCATGCCCCTAATGGCTCTTATTAATACCCTATTCTTGATGGGGATGCAATGATGGTCCATAGTTGGTGCTTGGTTTTAGAAACCCTTACAAGTTATTTATCTTAAATAGTTATTCTTCCAAGTCATTGATCTTAGAGACCTATTCCTGTAGGTTTTCAATCTCAGGGACTCAATATTTAATCTAAGAGACTAACTTTCTAATTGGATCATTGTGGTGTCCATGATCATCTTTATAAAGTAGTTATGGGACCCTTGGGTCCATTACAAAGGTTACTAGAAATCTATACTAATGCAATCAACGTTGCGCAAAGACAAGTCTCCCATAATGGTTTTGGATAAGCCTCAAACTCTTTTTTTTTCATTCCTACTAGAGTATTATTCTTGACTGAGTACTAATGTATTGATAGAATTCTCAAATTTCTTATATCCAAGTTACCTGGGAATTTCATTGCTTATGCTACGTAGGCCAATGTTTATAGGGTTATAAGAGTAAAGCAGTGTCAAGAAACATAACTATATGATATACTTGAGGGTTTCCAATAATAGTACTTGCCCAATATTTCATGGTGCCAACTAAGAAGGATAGACCATACCCTTAACCATATCATTTGATTCCATAGTATGTTAAAGTGATGGCCTTGAATGTTGTTAGTGCAACTAAACTAAACTTTGATCCTTACCTTTATATTTCCTTAATTTGATCTTCACTTGTAGCATTTTTAGACTTTTGATTTTGCTTGCCAAATCTCCATTAGCTACCATGACCGATAAACAACTTTGAACAGTTTTGTTAATGGGCCTCTAAAATATTGTCAATTACCACTTTTATTAACATGCCATTTGGCACTGGTTAAACTTCTCCCCTCCTTTCTTTTGTCTAATTCACTTGGGGGATTGTCAATTATTGTAACTCTAATTTCCATCGCTTTCCATAATTGTTAATCGAGCCTCTATGAACTATAATACTTGGACCTCATTATTTAACCATTTTGGTTGAAAAACATCAAATAATGGAACCCAACACTGTCAGATTTTGTTTTATTAACCGATCCACTAGTGACTTTGGATAACCAACCACTGAGGAATTGAATAACCAACCACTAGCCCACTAGGTTTATGAGGAAGGATGCCAAGTTCGATTGGTAAACTTTACTAATGGGAAATGGTAATCAATATTTGTCAAAAAAATGTTTCTGTCAATCAACCCATTAGGAGGGTTGGATCACTAGGAAAAATAAGAAACTATTATTTGTTCTAGTTAATGAACTTTACTGGTGAAAACAATAATTGATCTCTATTAAATCATAGTTCTGTTTACCGAGATATAATGACACCTAGATGTAACTCCATTGAAATATTTAGATATTATGTGTATGGGTTTGGGTTAGCCCGATTAAATTGTAACCTTTGAAAAATATTTTATTTCACTAACTCTGATATGCCAAGGACCTTAAGTGAATAAATTAAGCTATTAAGTCACAATTCGATCCTCATTTTCCCTTCTTTTATGTTGTGGAAACCATCAATTCCACCTACAAAACAAAGAAAGACACGACTCGACTATATAAAGAAGTATTCAAATAAATTGAGCCAAGAGACAAAAATCCATTCACTTGATTTGAAAAGCCGTAAATCAAATATCAATAGTGCAAAATTTCTTTTAAGTCACATCCACTATCTTGTGTACTCCCACTCCTCTGTTGTCACACCTAAGGGTTTTATTTATACATAGAAAATCTCATCCTAATTATACACATTTATATCCTCTATACTTAGGAAAATTCCAAACAAATTTCCAACTCACCCTATATTTTCTAACTCCTCCAACTTCCTACTTAAAATATACTTATTTGTTAAATTACATGGAAAAACACTCTCTTCTTGAAACAAACTTGGAAATATTCTAGAACTATGACAACTTAAAGAAAATAATTAAAATTACAAGATTCCAAGACTTTGAGGAAATAAAATTCCTCCCATAAATTTCTAAGAACCTCTAGAGTTTAATTACTAATTTTGACTTTGAAAGATGCTCTTGCATTAGACTCTTAAAGAAGGAAAGCTAGTTCGCTAGTTCATGGGCTTTGTCTTGTAATTTTTACAATATTCTTGACACACTTATATATTTCAATTGTTGTCATCCATGCGGGTTCCTCAAGTGGTTGATTTTTCCGCTTGAGTAAGTAGTGCACATATTCTTTATCTCTAGTCTTTCTCATTACCTTTTTATCCAAAATTGCTTCAATTTTTTTCAATGTTTCTTTAGGTAGTTGATTTTCCCATTCAATGGTCTTAACCTCGTCACTTTTAGGTGTACCAATTAAAACTATCTCCTCTACCTTGTAGGGGTACAACTCTTGAACATTGAAGATTGGTGAAACTCCAATGTTGTGTGAAAGTTCATCATAAGCATTTGAGGAAATTTCCTCAAAATTTTGCATGGTCCAATTATTTTTTCAATTTTAATTTGTTATATTCCCTTCCTCAAGTGGTTGATTTTTCCACTTGAGTAAGTATTGCAAGCATTCTTCATCTATAGTCTTTCTCATTACCTTTTTATCCAAAATTACTTCAATCCCTATCTGCGTTACTTTATGCAATTAATTTTCCCATTCAATGGTCTTAACTTCATCACTTTTTAGTGCATCAATTGAAACTATCTCCTCTTCCTTGTAGGGGCACAAATCTTAAACATTGAAAATTGATGAAATTACAATGTTGTGTGGAAGTTCAATCTCATAATCATTTTAGGAAAATTTCCTCAAAGTTTTGCATGATCCAAATTTCTTTGGTTTTAATTTGTTATATTCCCCTTTGGGAAATCGTTCCTTTCTTAGATGAGCCATGACCAAATCACCAACTACAAAATTCATTTATCTTTTCTTTGAGTCCAATTTTTGTTTGTATTTGTTCCTACTACCCTATAGTTTTTTATTAACTTTGTAGTGTAATTCTTGCATAACTACTACAAAGTCCTCACCGTTTGCTCTCCTCATTTCTTATTTTACCAAATTTCTTAGTCCATATACCCCTCTTGGATGCATACCATACGTCATCTGAAAAATACTAAATCCTAAAGTTTTATTAGGTGAGTCATTATATGCAAACTCTGCCTAAACAAGCACATTATCCCATGGCCTAGGATGTTTACTTACCAACTTCTTAAAATATTTCCCAAACTTTTGTTCACCACCTCTGTTTGTCCATCAATCTAATGGTGTTAAGTTGAACTAAAACTAAGAATGGCCCCTAAATTCTACCATAAGGTTCTCCAAAAATTTCCCACAAATTTTGTATCTTTATCAGATACGATAATGTTTTGGCAATCCATGCAACCTAACAATCTCCTTGAAAAATAAGATAGCAATATGAGTTGCATGACTGGTTTTTTGTGTAGGCTATAAAATGCACCATTTTGAAAATCTATCAACCAGAGCATAAATTAAATCATTTGCCTCTTTGAGTTTTTGACATTCCTAATGCAAAATCCACACTTACAAAGTCCCAAGGTCTACTTGGAATTGGCAATGATTGTTACAATCTTGTTTTTTGGCTCTTCCCTTTTGCACTCTCCACTTTTCCACAACTATTTTTATGTTAGTTCACATACTTGCCCAAAAATAAAATGCATTTAACAGAGAAAAAGTTTTATCTTCTCCAAAGTGTCCTACCAATCTACCACTATGCTTTTCTTTCAATAAATTTTCTCTCATTGAGCACTTTGGAATACACAATTGTTTCCATTTGAATAACAATTTTTCTTGTATCAAGTAATCTAATCATGGACTTTTGTCTTTACTTACTGAATCTTGACAAGTTACATAGGCCTCTTTAAAATATGCATCTTTAGTGTACATGTGTTTTAAAGTTTCAAATCCATTCACTTTAATTTCATGTAAAATTAAACTCACCTTGCTCAATGCATTTGCCACTTTATTGGACTACCCACTTGTATAATTAAAAACAAAAGCAAAGTTTTATAAAAACTCTACCCACTTGAAATGTCTTTGTTCAACTATTTATAAACTGTAAAGCATGGCTATTAGTATACAAAACAAACTCCATTGCCATTAAATTATGTATCCACTTCCATAAGGCTTGAGAGATGGCATAAAACTCCTTATCATATGAATAATCTTTTTGTTTGGCCTCATTTAATTTTTCACTAAATAAGCAACAACTTTTCCTTCTTGACTTACAAGATCACCTATAGTTGTCCCACTTGCATCGCATTCAACCTGAAAGGTTTTATTAAAATTTGGCAATGCTAAAACTAGTTGATTTGTAATATTCTATTTTAATAATCTAAAACTTTTATGTGTTGCTTCAATCCATTGGAATGGTTGTTTTCTTACTTTAATTGTCTCCATAATTGGATCACAAGTTCCACTAAAATTCCTAACGAATTTTCCATTAAAACTAGCCAAACCATGAAAAATCCTTACCTCAAAAATACTCTTCTGAGTAGGCCACTCTGTGATAGCCCTGACCTTTTCCTCATCCATCGTCAAGCCATCTCTAGATATCACAAATCCTAGATATACCAAATTTGTTTACAAAAAATTACACTTTTTCAAATTTATTAATAACTTTTCTTTTTTGTGGCTTATGTAATAGTATTCTAGGATGTCTAATATGTTTGTCTTTTGATTGACTATAAATCAAGATATCATCTAGGTACACTATTATACATTTACTTGTAAATTCTTTGATCACTTCACTCATTAATCTCATAAAAGTGTTTGGGGCATTTGTTAGACCAAATTGCGTTACAAACCATTCATGTAATCCCTTACTTGTTTTCAATGCAATCTTCCACTCATCTCCTTCTCTTATTCTTATTTGATGATATCCATGTATCTTAGAAAAATATTTGGCTCCACTTAAACGATCCATCAAATCATCCATCCATAGCAAAATAAACTTGCTTTGATGGCGATTTTGTTTATAGTTCCATCATTCTCCATCCTCCATATTTCTTTAGGCTTAAAACTATAGGAGCAACAAATGGGCTCAAGCTTTCTCTGATCAATCCTTTATTCAACAAATCTTGAACTTGGATTTCATTTCTTAACCATTCTAGTTGACATACATAAACTATCTAAACCCAACTCCATCAAATGTCATTTTGTTAACCAACCCACCAGGGAGTTTGGATAACCAACCACTGGGGAGTAAAATAACTGGGCCATTGACCCATCAGGGTTCTTGGATTATTGGGGGAAATAGGGAGGATGCTTGGTCTAGTTGATGGACTTTACTAATGGGAAACATTAATCAATCTTCATTAAAAAACATTTTTAAAAACCAATCCAATGGGGGGTTGGATCATTGGGGAAAATAAGAAGATATTATCTAATCTGGTTAATGGATTTTACTGACAGAAATAGCAATTAATTCCTACCAATTCACACTTATGTTAACCACGATATAATGACACCATGATGTAACTCCATGAGGATATTTAGAAATTGTCTATATGGGTTTAGGTTGGCCTGGTTGAACTGTAACCTTAGAAAAAAACTTGATTTCACAAAGTATAATTCACAAGGGGACTTAAATGAATAAATTACACTATTAAGACATAATTCAAATCCTCATCTAGCCTTCATCAACTCCGCATAAAAACCAAAATAACATAACATTTGACTATACAAAGACCATATTTAGGGAAATTGAGCTAGGAGACAAAACTACATTTACTTGATCTACAAAGTCATAAATCAAATATAAATAGTACACAAATTCTTCTAAATCACATTTATTGCATTGTTTACCCCCATTGTTTCATTCTCATGCTTAGGGGTTTTATTTATACATTGAATTTCTCACCCTAAACAAATACATTCATATCCTCTATACCTAGGGAAAACCTAAACAAATTTATAGGTCACCCTATATTGTCTAAATCCTCCATATTCCAACTTAAACTACACATATTTGTTACATTACATGGCAAAACACTGTCTTCTCGAAACACACTTGAAATTTTCTGAAACTATGACAACTTAAATAAATAATCAAAATTACAAGATTTCATAATTTTGAGGAAACTAACTTCTTCCTATAAAATTCTAAGAGTCTATAGAGGTCAACTATTGATTTTGACATTGGAAGATGCTCTTGCATTAGTTGTGCTCAATGTACAATAGCAACAAAATCATAATATGCTTATGTATGGAGGGCTTTAGGTGTGCCTAGAAGCCTTTCTATATTCCTGAAGACACATGGAAGATCAAATCTATTTATATTCTATGTCTAATGTGACACTGCTTGCTAGGTACTAACAAAGGTGTACAAGGGTATCCAACTGGGTGACTTCACTTGTATTCCTTGCATGTATGCTTTCTAAATGCCAATTTACACACTGGATGCTTGCTCATTGTAAGGATATCCCATCTCCAAATAGCAATATTGACTAAGGACATCCCTTTAGCCATATAACTAATAATAATCAAATGGGGATTTCAATGGGAAATTGCATTTCAAGTGTTATGGCAAACTCAAGAGGTTGGTGAACATCTTGAAGTCACACATCACTACGAGCAACCAAAAAATATTGTTTGTTTAAAGATTATAAAACACATCTCTACTCTATGAAAATTTCTATAGAAATTGGTATTTTGGTGGCACAAGAAAGAGCTTTGATATCACATATAATATGCCTAGTCAACGAAAATAACAAATTATAAGAAATATTGAAAAAAAATATAAATCGCATAAAGTGAATTAGGATAAATATGAATATTCAATCAACTTGATATAAACTCTTATATTTATAATCTAGAAATTAAAATAATATTCACGAATCTCTTTTAGGGGCCAACCTCTAAATGAACATAGTACCAATATAGTGAAAAGTATTCAACAAAATATTACACAACCTTCTACATCCATAAATAGTTTCTTACTGGCACAACACTAACTACTTGTAGTTCCATCTTCAATGAGTACCAATAAGCTATTGGACATTATATAATAATCATGACCCTTTTACATCAAGTAACCACACACCAAGTACTGAATGACCCTTATTCATAGAATATGGCTTCATGCATTAATTGATTAACTCCTAGGCATGCCAAAGTAGGGAGGCTAAGTTAGGGTCCTAATACACTCAAAGATTAAATGGGCTATTAACACATACACCACATGGGTCATATGCATTATTAAATAAAGACCACGAGGGCTATTACACAAGGATTATAATTGTTATATAGGTTCTTCTTCTCCTTTACAACTCTAAACTCCCATCTAGTGCTTAGAGTGTTTATAATGTTGTTTAAATCTACTTTTTGTTTATAATAATGTTTACATGTTTATAATGTACTTACATTGTTATATTTGAACCAATTTGTTTATTTTATTTTTAAAATTCTATTATTATTACTTTTAATTTTATTATATAGGTACATTATTTATTTATTTAATTATTTATTATTAATTATTTATTATTATATTTATATATATTTATATTTTATATTATATATTATATATTATATTTATTATATATATATATATATTATATATATTATTATTATTTTTTTTTTATTTTTTTTTTTTTTTTTTTTTTTTTTTTTTTTTTTTTTTTTTTTTTTTTTTTTTTCGGTGGTTCACGATTACCCTTGGTCATTGGGTAGCCGCTATGTCCATAGTAATCCTGGGCAGATCGACCCTGAAGGGGGATCACATCCCCTCGGCCTATGTACTGACCTGACCCCAAGTGTCACGCTCCCAATTATTTTTTCGTTAATTGGCAAGGGTGCAGCACCGACTAAGTAGTTAACATGTTCCATTGTTAAGTTACTTTGCGAACTACGCCTAACATTCATCATCTTTCATTAACAACATTAATGTGAGGAATCCATTAACAGTATAACATCATCATAACCATTCATAAAACAACAGAGAGTAACCATTCATATGCAATAATAATCTTTTATTATGATTTTGAATAATTTACAAATGACTGAAAGCGAAGAAATAGGCGTTTCCCGTGTCGGGCGCCCACCTCGTGCACGCCTTGCATGGTGGTCGCACCCCCAGAGTTCACCGTTCAACGCACAAGTCTCCTGCCCGAGTCGAGCGGGTGTGCCCTCGTGCGGTCTTCACCTAAGACTCCTCAACCAAGCTCGTGTCAATCGATGGGCGGGCACCCTCGTGCAGCCCTCCACCCGCACACACAATCGATGGGCGGGCGCCTACATGCGCCCTTCACCCATGTTTACCTCCGAACGACGGACGAACGCCTATGTGCGCCCTCCACTTGCTCTACCCGTTCACCAACCACATGTCGAACTCGTGCTTGCCTACTCGACCAGCGGGCACATCAACCTGCAGCTCTGCGCCTTAACTGCTGCAGCTACCTCGCATCCCTCGTACTTCGTATGATGAGCGGTGATCGAATGTCATTTTGCCATGCTTCCACCCGCCTATATATATGGTGGGCAGCGGGGGTCGTGCCACCTGGTCGCCCCTCCGTTTCAACCTCTAGCTGACTCGCTCATTTGCAAAACTCGCCCGAAGTGCAGGTTGACCCACCCATTGTACTGGACTGCCCCACCTCAACTTGCATGTTTGCCAACATCGCCCGGTCGGCCCATGGTGCAAGTCTCCAACTCGCCCGCGTATAAGTGAGGCAACCAACTCGTCCACATGTTATGTCTCGCCCTTGGTCGCCTTTCTGACTCGCGCGTTCACTACTTCGATTGGTGGGTGGGCGCGCCCGAGCGACTCGCCAGCTGCAGGGCGTTACTTTCTCCCCCACCCGAAGGCATTGTCATCCCTAATAATCCAGCTCTCCGTAGTAGCTTCCTATCATACTTCGCAATCTTCCGCTTCCATATCCAAAGTGAGTCCTCCGTTTCCTAGCTATCTTCCTCCGGTGCATTCTTCCATCTGACAAGAAATTCCCGTCTCATGTGGCAACCAAGTCCTGTAGTTCGGAAACTCAGAATCTTGTCCAACTCTAGGTTCGGCTTGTCCACAATCATGGCTAGTCCCCTCGGTGGTTCAACTCTCTTTGGATGATTAGCATCAAGTCTGCATCTCTTCAACTGACTCATGTGAAAAACTGGATGCTTCATGTGCATATGGTGTGGAAGCTCCAACTCATAAGCAACTTCCCCCACTCTCTTCTTCACCGGGAATGGTCCTTCATACTTCCTCGTCAGTTTGCTAGTATTCCCCTTAGGTGGCTGAAACTGATCTCTGGTTATCCTGAGAAACACCATATCTCCCACACTGAAGTGTACATCTCGTCTTCCTCTATCTGCCCATTTCTTCATTCTCCTTGCAGCTTCGTGCAAGTGCAACCATGCCAACTCTAAGGTCTCATACCAAGCCTTCATGAACTTCTTCGCATGAGGAATCCTCAACAAACCTCCTGTCACTACGGTATGCGGTGTGATTGGCATCTGTCCATTCACCAACTCAAATGGACTGTACCTCATTGTAGAACTCTTTTGAATATTGTAGCTGAACTTAGCAATATCCAAGAGTTCAGGCCAATTCTTCTAATCAGCCATCACATAATGTCTCAAGTAATCCTCTAGCAATGCGTTGATCCTCTCAGCCAATCCATATGTCTGTGGATGGTAACTCGAACTCATCAACAACTCTTTCCAGACTAACTTGAACAATGTGGTCCAAAATTTGCCTGTAAATTGCGGATCTCGGTCCGACACGATGCTTAATAGCATCCCCCAATACTTCACTATGTTCTTAAAGAACAACTCTATAGTCCGCTCGGCTCCACAAGGCATCTTTGTTGGAACAAAGACAACATACTCGGAAAAATGATCAACCACGACCATTATCCCATTATACCCCTGAACCTATGGCAACTAAGTGATGAGGTCCATCGAGACACTCATCCATGGTCTCTCAGGAATCGATAAAGGCTGCAACAGACCTCCTTGCCTCTGAGTATCCGATTTGTCCTGCTAACAAATGATGCACGTATATACATACTCCTCTACATCCTCCCGCATCTTCTCCCAAAAGAATTCTCTCTCCAACAATGCCAAAGAACGACGTTGCCCTGGGTGGCCAGCCCATAGTGAGTCGTGGCACTCCTTCAAAAGGTGCCTTCTGAGTCCAGATGACTTTGGAACATAGAGTTGGTTTCCAAAGAACAAGAATCCGTCTCGTAGAAAGAACTTTCGTGTCTTCCCTTCCTTTATTTGCTTCACTATATTCTGCGCCTGAGTATCGATCTCAACACTTTCCTTGAGCTTATTTTGCATCTCTTCCGACATCTGAACTCGACTCCTACTCCTTGTTGCCCGATCTTCTCCTTCCAATGTTGCATGTTGTGCCTTCTTGCTAAGGGCATTTGCTACCGCATTGTGTCTACCTGATCTATACTCAATAATCATGTCGAATTCTGCCAAGAAGTCCTGCCAACGAGCTTGCTTCGCAGAAAGCTTTGGTTGTGATGCAAAATAACTTGCTGCAACGTTGTCAGTCTTGAGAACGAACGACTTCCTAATTAGGTAATGCCTCCACACATTAAGACAGTGAATGATCGCAATCATCTCCTTCTCATGGACAGGATACCTCTGTTCTCTATCCTGCAACTTCCGACTCTCGTATGCCACCGGATGCCCACCATGCATAAGAACCCCTCCTATGGCAAAATTTGAAGCATCTGTGTGTGCCTCAAATGGTCTCTCGAAGTCAGGCAACTTTAGTATCGGTGCTGTAACCATCCTCTTCTTCAAGTCATCAAATGCCTCTTGACATTTGTCCGTCCAACTCCATCTCTTGTCTTTCTTCAATAGGTCTGTCAATGATGATGTTACCTTGGAGTACCCCTCTACAAACTTCTGTTGGTAGTTGGTCATGCCCAAAAACACCCTCATCTCATGGACATTCTTCGGTTCAACCCAGTCCTCAATCGCCTTCACTCTACTCAGCTCCATTCGTATGTACCCTTGACCAACTATATGCCCAAGGAACAAAATCTCAGTCTGAGCGAACACACACTTAGACTTCTTCAAGTACAACTGATTTTCTCTCAGCGCCTCGAACACCATCGCCAAGTGCTTCTTATGATCCTCCATGTTGTCATTGTACACCACTATATCATCCAAGTATACTACTATGAACGAATCCAAGTATGGTCATAGAACATCATTCATCAAAGTGAAAAACGTAGCAGAAGCATTGCACAACCCGAATGGCATAACAAGGAATTCAAAACTACCATACCTTGTTACTATCGCAGTCTTCTTCTTGTCTCCTTCAGCTATCCGCACCTGATAATACCCATGCCTCAAGTCCAGCTTGGAAAACACTTGGGCTTTCGCAAGCTTGTCAAAGCAATCAACAACCAATGGCAAAGGATACTTGTTTCTTACCGTTTACTTATTCAATGCACGATAATCACAACACATCCGTAGCTCATTCGAATCCTTCTGCCACTGGAACAATACTGGAGCTCCATAGGGGGACCTTGAAGGTCTGATGAAACCTGCATCAGCTAACTCCTTTAACTGTCATTTCAATTCCTCCAACTCAGGTTCTGACAACCGATAAGGTGCTTTAGCCAGAGGTTGCTTTCCTAGCTCAAGCTCAATGCTATGGTCCACTGCACGCCTTGGTGGAAGCTTCTTTGGTAGCTCATCAGGCGTCAAATCTGCATATTTGGTCAATACCTCAGAAATATCGGTTGGAATAGGCGTCCCCACTCCATTACCTTTGACTCCTTTGAACATCACCGCATATGTCTCCATATCTGACTCCTTCACAGCCTTCTCCAAACTTAATGCGAAAACATGTTGCACCTTGACTTCCCTTCTTTGCCTATGAGTGGGCAAAGTTCAAGTTTGTGACTGTCCAACTAGCACCACCTCATCACAGAAGGGGACAACAATTGCCTTATTGCCCTTCAAGAAATGTTGCCCCAATATCATATCAAAGTCGTTCATCTCCATCATTGTGAAGTCCAACTGACCCTTCTAGTCTTTTATCTGCATAGGCACTTTGTGTGCCAAACCCACCACCTTAGCTCTAGAGTCCACCGTCTTGACTTCCACATTCGATGGGAAAATCATCAGTCCAACCTCTTTTGCCAACCGTGTCGTCATGAAGTTATGAGTGGCCCCTGTGTCCACTAGAGCTTGAATGGTCTTGCCATGAATCATCAAGTCCACGAAACCCAAACTGTTAATCCACAATTTCTCCATAACTTTCCCCTGCATACATGTCTATTCTATGCATCCTGCTCTGATATCATCTGTCACGCCCCCAATTCTTTTTTTCGTTAATTGGCAAGGGTGCGACACCGCCTAAGTAGTTAACATGTTCCATTATTAAGTTACTTTGCGAACTACGCCTAACATTCATCATCTTTCATTAACAACATTAATATGAGGAATCCATTAACATTATAACATCATCATAACCATTCATAAAACAATAGAGAGTACACCATTCATATGCAATAATAATATTTTATTATGATTTTGAAGAATTTACAAATGACCGGGAGCGAAGCTCCACCGACGTTTACCCGTGTCGGGCGCCCACCCCGTGCACGCCTTGCATAGTGGTCGCACCCCCACACTTCACCGTTCAACGCATAATTCTCTTGCTCGAGTCGGGTGGGTGCGCCCTCGTGCAGTCTTCACCCAAGACTCCTCAATCGAGGTCGTGTCAACCGACGAGTGGGTGCCCTTGTGCAGCCCTCCACTCGCACACACAACCGATGGGCGAGCACCTACACGCACCCTTCACCCGTGTTTACCTCCGAACGATGGGCGGGCACCCCCGTGCACCCTCCACCCGCTCTACTCGTTCACCAACTGCGTGCCGAACTCATGCCTGCCTGCCCGACCAGCAAGCACATCAACCTGCAGCTCTGCGCCTTAACCGCTGCGGCTACCTTGCATCCCTCGCACTTCGTATGATGAGTGGTGATCGAATGTCATTTCGCTATGCTTCCACCCGCCTATATATATGGTGGGCAGCGGGGGTTGTGCCACTTGGCCGACCCTCCGTTTCAACCTCTAGCTGACTCGCCCGTTTGCAAAACTTGCCCGAAGTGCAGGTCGGCCCGCCCATCGCATGGGACCGCCCCACCTCAACTCACCTGTTTGCCAACATCGCCCGGTCGGCCCACGGTGCAAGTCTCCAACTCGCCCGCGTATAAGTGAGGCAACCAACTCGTCCACATGTTATGTCTCACCCTTGGTTGCCTTTCTGACTTGCGCGTTCACTACTTCGGTTGGTGGGTGGGTGCGCTCGAGCGACTCGCTAGCCGCGAGGCGTTACATGAAGGGCTTTCGGGTAGAATCGACCCTGTGACCTCCCGTATGGCGAGGCACTGCGTTGACTGATTGAGCTAACCCTTGGAGCTATAAGTACATATTCATTGTTTTCAAGGTGAATATAATAACATCTAACATTCATAATTTGATTGATATTTTGAAAGCTAAAAATATTTTTATAAAAGCCATGTAGGATCTCATAAATATATGAAACTAAAAATATCACATAAAAAGTTGATTGAACTTTATATCCAAAGATTAGTATGAAACCACCCAACCCAACTTAATGACTATACCACCTTTGGCCATCCTTACACGGGTGAATTAAACAATTTTGTGAATTTTAAACCTTAATGAAATTTCAAAAAACACCTCACTTTTACTAACTTGATTGAATTCTCATAAATGTATATTAAATATTAAAATTAATAAAAATATTATAATAACTTTAACAACCTCTTCAATATTGTTAGATTTTAGCATCCCAAAACTACATAACCAACACTATTCAATATTACTTAGAGTGGAATTATTATTTAAATTTTCAAGTCGAATGTTAAATTTAGAGTTTGTTTAAACATATTTATGACACCATTTTATGATTTTATATAAGAAATATGTCTTTTATGTGAATTTGGTTATTAGTTTTAAATAGTAAGAATGCATAGGTTAATTGAGAATATTTATCAATAAGTTTTATAAATCAATCCATCATAATTTTAATTTTTATTTTTTATTATAAGCTATTTAAAAATTTTATGATTTTGTTATTCCAATTTTAATCTTGTGAAATATGAATTTTGTTATTTCAATTTTAAAAATATCTTTAAAAATATTGTTTTTGTTTTTGTTTTTGTTTTTTTTTTTTTAAAATTAAAAACATTTTTGTTTGTTTGTTTTGATAGATTTGATTTTTCAACTGGTCATGAACCATATTGGTTAGTTCGAAACGCGTCGACAATGATTTTATGAATGTGATTTACGCCAAAATTTCTTCTTATAATTGTTATGGATCACAGAAGCCTCAATTCAATCATTGTTTTGTTTTGTTGGATATTTCTGGAAGAGCATTGTGTAATGGATTTTTGATGCTTCCAAAGTTTATGGTTACTCCATCTATCATTAGCTCTTTGCCCCTTATGATGGATGGAGTAACCCTCTGAAAGGTTGTACTAATAAAAATATCTATTACAAAGTTCTCTTCTAGAAATATTCAACAACATGAATCACTGTTTCGGCAAGAGCACTGTGAAATATCTATTACAAAGTTCTTTTCTAGAAATATCCCACATGAATAAATGTTTTTGTGCAATAGACTTTTGATCCGTCACTGTGAAATATCTATTACAAAGTTCTTTTCTAGAAATATCCCACATGAATAAATGTTTTTGTGCAATAGACTTTTGATCCGTCCCAACATTTCTGATGGTTACTCCATCCATCATTAGCTCTTTACCGTGATGATGGATGGAATAACTGTCCAAAAAGTTATACAATAATTTTTTTTTACAAAGTTCTCTTCTAAAAATATCTAACACTATGAATAATTATAGAAACCTCTAATCACTTATATCTATTTTATTTATTGTAATTATAAAAAAACCTCTAATCACTTATATCTATTTGTTTATTTTAAAAAATTTAAAACTTATTTATTTTATTAAAAAATATTTTTTTAATAAAATAATAAAAAAATGAGTTAATAATCTAAAACTTACTTAAAACTTAAAAAACAACTAGAATTCTATTAATATCAAAATAACTAAAATGAAAGTCCATCCATTATTTCAATATAATGCTATTATTAATAAAATTATTTCAATATAATATTTCCCAATAATATAATAAAAATAAACTATATTTAAAAAATAATCATAATTAAAACAATAATTAAACAATTAAATTATAATAATTTTTTTTACCTCCTTCCCTATCTTATTCTCTTTTAAAAAATGAAGAGTCTTTCTCTCTCTTATTCTCTTTTAAAAATAAAGAGAATTGTTTAACACTTTCCAACTTCACCGACGAAAATAAGTGGATAATCATTTCGTTTCACTTACCCTAAATTATTTAGAAATATAAACGGTGCACCGAAAAAATAAAACAATCCTGTGCAGGGAGACTAAGGGAAGACTGGGCAAAACAAAGAATAATCGAAACTAAAACCTTCGGAGTTCCTTCTTACGCTGTAAACCCTTCCCTTGACTTTGCACTTTGATTATGGAGGGGTAGTAGAGAAGCAGGAAATACAGCAGAGCAGAACAGAGCGGGAATTTTTTCTTATTTTGCCAAATCAGTCTCTCCGAGGCCATGGCTGCCTCTGATAAATCGAGAGTTGGCGTTAGAGATGCATTCGGCTCCGTGTTATCGACGATCATCCTCATTTTAGTGGCCATTCTCGCGTTTTCCATCCGGCTATTTTCGGTAATCTCTTCGGACTCTCTTAATATTTTTTTTTCTCAAACCTCTTTTGCTGGCTTCACGCTGCAGATTGCATTGCTGATCCGGCTTTATAGTCAATTCTAGTTTTTTTTTTTTTTTTTTGTCCAGTTTTCTAGCAGACAAGTTTGAAGATTTCCGATTAAATTGATTCATAGATTGCGGATCCCAAACCTTAGACGTGAATTCATGTTAGTATCAGATCTGTCATTTATTATTTTCTGTTGGACAGAAAAAAAGTATTTGGTAAATATCATTTTAATTAGCATTTGAACCTTGTTTCAGGTTATCAAGTATGAGAGCGTCATTCATGAGTTCGATCCTTACTTCAATTACAGAGTTACAAAGGTACTTATCATTTGCTATGGTTTCTGATTTTTTTTCTTAATTATCCAACTAAATTGCCCAAAAACCAGCCTGAGTGTCCATAATCTGAAAGCCTCAGCTGCGAGCGAGTATCATATCAACATCTCTGAATGGAATACTGGCTTCTTGCATAATGCAGATTTCCAGACCAACATATCTAATATTTCAAGAAGTCAACGACCAGTGTGGACCTCCCGAACCATCGTGAGAACGTGGTTTCTTAATAAACACTAGTTATGTCCAATCCCTGAGTTATCGTCATCTTAAATTAAAAAATGAAGAGTCATTGTCAATGCAACCAGCCTAGCAGATTGCATGCCTCTTACATTTAGATTAGTATTTAGGATATGTAAGCCCGGATGTTTGCTAATGTCACTGTGCTAAATAGCACAATAATAAAAATTATACTGCAGCAATACCTCCACAACCTTACCATTTTTAATCTGGTCTTGTAATAATCAAAGTTGCCATTTTCAACTCGGCTTGGGATGTATTTTGATCCACTTGTCAAACTTGAATCAGGGATAAGCAAAGATTCGGTAGTCGATCCAATACACAGAAAAATACAAAAAAATAGTAAATACAGATTTTCATGGAAAATATAAATATGCTGGATTGAATTTAGATTAGACATGGGACATAACATCTAACGCAGAAAATATAATGCAAAAATAACATATCTAACTATATTATTATAATATGATCATGCCAACATACATCAAAATTGCCATGGAACATGGCATAAAGTTATGAACTAAAATGGACAAACTTTGATCCATCCAATTTCAACAGTCAAATCTGAAATCATATTATAAAATATGAGTCAGATCTGAAATCATATCACAAAATATGATAAATCATAGTACATAATAGATATAACAACCTTTGCATCATTGCCAACAAAAGGCTCCTCTTTCTCGGTGGTTGTTCCGACGATATTAATTCATCCTCTGAAAATAATGGCTGTTGGCCTCTTGGCCTTGCTCAGAGGTCACATCAGCGTCAGCATCAACATTGTCGATTTTAATTGCAGTAAAATTTGTGCCACTCGATATGTGAAACAAGCCACAAAATATCTGGAATATAAGCTAAAATGATTTTAAAATACTTTGAAAACTTGAATTGAATCCCAAAACATTGACTAAGTTTGTAACTTTATACCTTCCTAAATTTCAACCACGTCATTTGGTGTTTTGAGATTATAATTCTCAAACACCAAATCATCAAGGCATTTATGGGTCAATCAATTGTGTCTTTTGGAGTCTACATGCTCAAAGATACTCTAATTTCTTTCACAACCAGACATAAAGCAAGCTTGGCTTGATACTTGAATAATAAATAGTTGTAAGCTTGTAGCTCATGAGTGTAGCCCAAAATATTGCTCAATACAAATGTAGAGCCCCATTTGCACCTAACTATCTGTGTGCAAGTGTGGTTCATACTATAGTGATGGGTTGAGAAAAGTAGCCATCATCATGTAAAGTATATTTTGTGATGGACTTAGCCTTCTCTACAATCTCTTCGAACCATAAAAGTTTGCATATATCCTCTAAGTAAGGTCTGTGAAATGGATATAAGTATATTTTGTGATGGACTTAGCCTTCTCTACAACCTCTTCGAACCATAAAAGTCTGCATATATCCTCTAAATAAGGTTTGTGAAATGGACAGCACATGGAGCCTAAAAAATGGTGGGGTGTCACTCCGTTAACAATCATCCAACATCCGCATAATTTGTTGTGTTGTCAAACTTATCCAGCGTACACCTAAAATAACTGAATCAATCAAATCAACAAGAAGCTAAATATTTTATACCTAGTCCAATGCATCAATAGACTTGATAAATTAGACAAGGTCATGTTTCTCCTGTCGGTCCACCCATCTGACATGAGAGTGCAACTGTTTTTCTCTATGAATGCCGAACACATTGTACAATCTCCTACGTGTCTTGAACTTATTTGAGCAACATTTTGGTTCTTAGGCCTCACATGAAGGATCTTTGAAGTTTGGGCCAGCAATGGCAATATGATCTATCATGGCTTGCCAATAGGGGCTCCTTCCCACATGGAAGGGAATCGCTGAATAGTACCAAAAAATCGCTATTGCTTTACTGGCTTTATTATGAACAATTTTCTTCCACTCTGTACCATCTAAGGTAGGTTGGGAGTCTGGTCTGGCACAGGCTGCAAAGTAGACACACGTTGCCTTCATCTGTGTTGGGAGTGTGAATGGGTTTAGATTGGGTTGGGCCCGGATCACAAATATCACACCTTATGGATCTAGCTGTACTTCTTGTCAAGCTCCCTTAGGTCTCCTGTTCTACAGCCATTTTTTGACTCTGATTCTTCCTTTTCAAATTCATCGAATTATGAGCCATGATTTTCATTTTCTCTTGACGGTGTATTAGAAGACCCACCCCTATTATCCAAAATTCTGGACTCTTTACTTTTCCCTGCCCGATAGCTTCTAGTGCTATGGCTACTTGATGTCTTACTTCTGGTTCAACTTTTGGACCAAATGTTATTTCCAGTGTTACATAGGGACATGTGTCATGTTCCCAAGAGTAGTGGATGCACTCCCCATGCTCCTGGGAGGTACTCCAAGGGGGAAGTTTCCACACATCCCCCTGGTTTGACTTTTAGACCGAATGTTATTTCCAGTGTTACATAGGAACATGTGTCATGTTCCCAAGTGTAGTGGATGCACTTCCCATGCTCCTGGGAGATACTCCGAGGGGGAAGTTTCCACATCCCCTTTTGGTGGGACACAGTAGGGAACACACCCTTTAAAAAATGAGATGCTCCCACGCTCCCTTTTGACTAAAGTTCTTGTTTTTTAAATGAAAAAAAGTAAAAAAGCAAAGTAAAAAGTGAGATGAATGTAAACCTAATGCACAATTTGGGCTGGTTGGTGTATTATTGAGTATGCTGGAGAATGCAAACGATTCTAATTCAGATAGCGATATTGCCATGGTTGGTCCTTATTCGTTTGTCAGTTAGCTAGATGCAGAGACTAGTGGGATCAGTTATCTCAGGACATAGATCTCTATCTTCTGAACTTTCTAAATATAATGAGAAATAGAATGGTGATACATGATTTGTGAATTGTGATTATTATGTTGTTACATCATTACATTTGTTATTGATGATTTATTATATTGCATGTAATGATATATGCAATTGGCAATATATATATATATATATATATAATTATATATATATATATATATATGCCAATGATTTATGTTTCAGTTTCATATTTTTTAATTTTAAATTTTTAGTATTCTGGTGGGGTTCCCTATGTTGGAGACCCTTGTAGTTGTGCTTCTATACACCCCTGGATGCGTTTCCCTACTACTGCATCCCCACATTCTGGAAACCTAGTGGAACATTGGTGATTTCATCTTTGGGGACATATCCAAGTTGATATTGGAACCCATTTAAGCCTCATGCATTCCTTACTACATTAACTGCATCTACCAATACGTCTTTTCACTAGTGTGCAGTAGTTTACCATTTAGTTTGTCAAAACAAATGAATAACAGGTATGCAAATTGCTGCAACAGTGCTGTTACAGGGGTGAAAATAACAATTACAAGCAAAAATTGACTGTTGCAGCACTGGTACAGGCCTGAAAATGGTGGTCACAGGCCAAAAATCACTGTTTAAGGTTCTGAAAGTGGCTGTCAGAGGCCTGTGAATGACTGTTTTGGGGCTGAATGGCAGTGACATGAGGTTGTAGCAGGTTTAAAGAAAGACTGTTTCAGGTCTGAGTCTCTGGAAGAGGTCCCTCTGCTGCAATAAAAACAGTGGTGTAAATAAGGCTCTAAGTTCCAACTATGCATAAACAACTCTGAAAAATAAAAACAATGTCATAGGAAGTTGAAATAAACTCTATAATAAGCCATAAAACATTTATCACTGGAACTGAAAACCAGTTGAACATGTGTGCCCGGACTTTGAAAATTGTGCCCTATGGCCCTGTCTTAGTGTTTTTCAAAAACCCTAGATGCTAGAGGAAAGCTTTCTCAAAGCTATCAAGGAGAAACAGTGAAAAATGAGCTCTAAATGAACAAAAATTGAACAGTGAATCCATAAACTCCTTTTTCCAGTGAAACAAGCCAAATGACTGAGTTGCATGAGTTGCCTTAGTCTTGGCGGGTCAACCAGCTCTTGGTTGGGTCTAATGGCCATTTGCCTGATCTCACAGTTCATGATCAAGTCAGTTGAGTCAAACTGGTGACTCAAATTTCATCAGTCAAAGACTGGGTTGAGTGGGTCCGTGTTGAACCAACCTAGTTTCAGTGCTAGGTCAGGTAGGACTGCTAGGTCCAGGTAGAACTGTTGGGGTGGGTTTCAACTGCTGGGTCTAGGAACAAACAATCAGGTCTGGACCTTGGTAGCTATTTATAATCCTCCTTTTTTTTTCATGTGTGGTTCACGGATACCCATGGTCACTGGGTAGCCGCTACGTCCACGGTACAACACTAGGGTAGATCGACTCCGAAGGGGATCACACCCCTCGGCCTATTTACTGACCTGACCCCAAGAGCTTTCGGGAATTGACCTTGTGACCCCCCGATTGGCAGGCACTGATTTGACCGATTGAGCTAACTCTTGGGGCTTATTTATAATCCTCCCGTACCCTAACTTTTGTCATTTCTTATGTGCGACACAGTAGTTTGAGTAAAGTTGCACGAAGCGGGGATGAAGCATGCTTGTTTTTGAGAAGCGAAGCATCAAAAGTGTTATTTTCCAAAAATATTTGGAGGCTATTATATATATATATTATATTTCATTTATATTAAATAAAAAACATGTAGAATGCCAACTTAGTTACATAATATATGAAAACATGTATATTTGTACATAAATCAAGATAGAAATGGCATCCATAGTACATTAACGATTAATCATTTGAACACCAACCATCTAGATTCTAGCAATTACAAACAAACATCAAATTTTTAAGCATATCACAGACAGTAGAAAGTATCAAATTTTTAAGCATATAATAGCATGTGGACCATTCAAACATTGAAATAGCTTATCTAGCAACTGTCAACATGACCAAATATCAAAATTTTAAGTATATCTCAGACAGTAGAAAGTATCAAGTTTTTAAGCATATAATAGAAAGTGGACCATTAAAACATTAAAATAGCTTATCTAGCAACTGTCAGCATGGCCATAAAACATTAAAATAGCTTATCTAGCAACTGTCAGCATGACCAAATTGTAATGTTTACAAAGTAGGTTATCTACACACTGAAGTAGTGAATCTATCTACTATTCTCTCCTCCTTACACCATCACGACTGTTGCGTAGGCCTCCATGTGGTGGTAGTGAAGCAGATGGTGGTCGTGGAATTGCAGATGAAACCCTTGGTGTTGCTGTTGAAGTCTTGGACATGGGGATGATGACATTGGATGGGGGTGGCATCTCAACATGATCATCTTCATCCTATAGATAAGAGCATCCTCCAATTGCTGTAAATACAACACTACCTAATTATTCCCCTCAGGATTTTTGTTCCAAACCATCAAGTTTTTAGTTGCCTCTGCCTCTTCATAGAAATGGGACAACAATAGCAAGTTGTAATGAACATAAACCAAGCTCTTGGCCTATTTACATTTAACCTGTTTCTTTTGACACTGGATGAAACCGTAGGTGCTCCAACACCTCTCTGTGGAAGAAGTGTCCACTACCTGTTAGAGCATCTGTATTGTCAAACATTGTAAATGTGTAGTAGCATCGCCATGCATTTTCCACCACTAGAGAAAAGATAGATTCCCTTGAGCTCTGACTGCATGGTTGGTCTCAAAGGCACCAGTGAAAAGGATGTAGTTGCTCAAGTTTAGGTATCACACTCTGCATCATCAGGGACTAATTTGTCGAATGCTTTCATATAACCACCCTGAACCTCTATATCTTGGTGTGGTTTTCTCTTGGTCCCCCTTTTAGGTGCTGGTGATGAAAGCTGTGATACATGATAGACATATGCTACCTCTGGCATTTCCCATAGTTTTTCTACCTCTGCATGAATATAATTACACAAGTTGATATCTCTAGTCTCAACAATGTCTTTAATTTGCCCCAACATGCTATCCATCTGCTCATAGACCTCCCCAATTATTGGCAGATCTGAATCTGCAAATTTGATCATGTGATAAATTGGCTTGGTCAATAGCAAAACATATCTAACTTCTGACCAAAAGTGATTTTCAAGAACAATTTCCTCTACATTAGCACTGTCTTTAATGCTCATGTCATCTCATGTATCACTCATCACCATAGAACCGAAAGCTTGTCTCACCTTTAATAGGCACCTAAACGTGAGGTAATAGCAAAGCTAGTTTTTGCAATCTTAAGTAGTTGCAACTCGGAGTAAGTGCCATAAATGATAAAAGCAATTGACCCTTGTATGCTCTATGACAAATTTAATGAGTTGCTACCCTATTTTATATAGCCGATTAAATTGTCTACATTCTCTATGCTTAACAATATAGTGCATCAAAAGGTTCAATGTGTGCACTAAGCACTTGGACGAAAAGATGTGTGGCTAAGTCCGTTCAATGATGTTTCTTACTCTTCTACAATTTTCTGCATTACCAGTGATTATTTGAACCACATTAATAGGACCTGACATCATTAATTGTTTTCAATAGGAGATCTACAATGTTTTGAGAATATGTAGTGATTGAGCAGTCATAACTTGCAAGAAACATTGCATTGCTAGTAGAAACACCAAGAACATTTATCAATTGTTGGTTTCTAACATTTGTCCAACCATTTGATATAATGGATACCCCACAATACGCCCACTCATCTGTAAACTGTGTCAAAGCTCTATGAATATTTGCTTTTTCTTTGCCTAATAACAAAATTCTAGCTTTCTCATAGTTGGGGCTTTGCCCACGGGGCATAGAATAAACAGTGACGGAGTGTACTGTTAAGTCATTTTGTGATGTGAAGGTCACCGGTTCGAAACTCCGTGGGCAAACATCCACTCATGTCAAGGGCTTGTGTGGCTCAGGTCGGGTGTGATCCCCAGGTGATTTTGCCGACTTAGATGCCTTGGGTCGCGATTTCTCAAGCCATAGGTCAAGCCTGTGTAATCTTTGATGAACTCAAATAACTTTACAAAAAAAAATAGTTGGGGCTCTTGTATCCTTTCGAGGCTTCATTGATGGCCTTAAAAAAATATTGCTAGTAGGGGTAGTGAAGCACATTGAATGGTATACCACAAGCACAAAGAAACTGTAACAGTTTTGCATCCATGTCATTCCTCTCACCAACATTAAGGATATCTGCTATTGTTCTTCTAGATTTAGAGGGATCAAAAGTTCCAGGAGTATATGAAGTTATGTGGCCACCACTGCTTAATCTAGAGGTTGCATTGGACTGAAGTTTTTGTTTCTTGCATTATCATTTTTGTGCAGCCTCCTCTATTTTGATGTATTTTTTCCTTTGTTCCATTGATACCTTAGCGCCAATTGAGATCCCTATGGTGCCCTTATTGTCATCACTCTCCATTACCGCACAAATATGCATCCTCGCATGAGTATTTGAACCGTTATAAGGTTTTCCACCATGACAATCGAAAATGTAGCGATGGAAGGTCTTCTGGCTTATGCCTTAGCCAATGAAGACGATGAATTTGTCTTTATCTAGCATTAGTGCGAGTTCATGAGATAGACTTCAGTTACGATGAGTTGATTTCCAGTTTACTGGAATGATCATCAAGATTGCATGCGTGGAGTTGGAGCTTCAGTTATGTGAAGTATTCTTTAGTTTGACTAGAGGACGAGGTGGCAGTGACAAGTTCAGTTAGAACGAATTAATTTTTTAGTGTTGATTGGAAAGAGAATGTGTTAAGATTCCATTGTTGATTGGAGAGAGAACAAATTGAACTCTCATTTAATTCGCAATCACAACTAAAGACTAGGCCTTCTTGCATCCTCGAATTTTATCATTAAAGAGAAGGGCGAAGGCATAAGATCGATCATTCTTGAGAGATCAATTCTTTGTGTGTGGAGTGCATATTCTTGAGGAGCAAGTCCACACAGATTTCAGAGGCTTGTGCGCAAGGATTTAGGAGAACAAGTGCGCAAGGAAATAAGAGCTCAATTGTGCGCTAGGAAATAGGAGGAAGTGCGCAAGGAAGTAAGGGCTCTAGTGCACAAGGATTGTGGAACAAGGATTAGGGATTCTCAGGGCAAGTCAACACTATTCAACAAGAGAACAATTATGTTCCCATAGACAGATTGTGAACTCCAGTAGCAACGTGAATTGTAATCGATCCAATTGCTCAAAAAAATCAATAAAATACCACAACAAAGAAGGTAGGGTTTCCTGGGTAAACAAGCATGACAATTTGTGTGCATGTGTTTTTATCTCTCGGTATTTTCTGCTGCTTATAAATTGTTAAGAAATTCTGTATCTTGGTGAAAGTAAATTTGGTTGCAATTTTCAATTGCCTTGTTTTCAGTAATTCTTCTAAGTAGTTGCAGAGTTTCAGAGAAAATTAACATGGCATCAGAGCAGAGTTTAGCATAAAAACCAATGCCATAATTGTTATGTTAGTGAAGAGCATAGTTTAGTTGAAGGTTTGCGCTAGAGTTTTGAAGATCAATTTGTGGATAAGTAGTATGTCATTCCAAGGACTAAGGGAAGATCATTGTTTAGAGGGAGGGAGCCTCTAACTTGTGCTGATGGAAGGAGCGAATCCCAGTGGTGTTGGAAGATAATGGGGTGATAGAATTTGTGAAGAATCAAATAGTTCCATCTCAAGATGCCCAACAGTTGATCCGACATAACAATAATGACACCAAGGACGAGAGCATCATTCATGAGGGGGCCAAAGACGATATTATCCCTCATCTCCATCAGAAGAATACAACATATCAGATGTGGAAAGCCATCTTAGATTTGTATCAGGGTTCTAGTGATTCCAAAAAGCTTGCTTTGATAGACAAGCTTAAGAAATATCTGAATGAGATAAGGAGAAAACCTCATTACATATCTTTCCAAGTTCACCTTGGTTTGGGATGGGCTAGTTGGAGTAGGTGAGATTGTAGCAGACAATGACCTTGTGAGTCTTGCGCTACTGGGACTTCATAAGTCTTAAGAGAATTTCCAGGACGCAGTTAGTGGTAGAGAGAATATTCCCATCTAGGAACGACTGTGGTTAGATTGCGTCCAAGAAGAATCTGGAGAGAGATGAGAGCTGGAAGATCAGTGAAGACAGAGGACAAGGAGAACTTTGCCCTGGCAGACCAAGGCAACAAAGCCAAGGGCAAGAAGGGCCAAGGAAAGTTCTACTCCAATTAGTTTGGGCACTATGCCACCAACTTTCCTAATCGGAAGAAGGGGTCCAGTAAGGATCATGTGGTTGCATCAATTGAGGTAGATGAGTTTTCTTCTCAGTTCAAGAAAGACTTCTCATTGATAGCTTGCATGGCAAGCTTAGTAGGCAACAACGTATGGTACATTGATTCTAGAACACCTTCCACATGACCGAGGATAAGGAATATTTCAGCCAGCTGAAGGAGAAGGACATGCAGTTTCACATCGAGCTAGGAGATGATGGAAAGTACTTGACTAGGGGAGTTGGTACTGTTAGTTTTGAGAGGGAGTCTAGTAGCTCTCTCCATTCAGGGATGTCCTCTATGTTCTAGGCCTTAAGAGGAACCTTGTTTCAGTGGCTACCCTACAGGACAAGGGTTATGATGTCATCCTCAACAGAGGTAAGGCTTACCTCAAGCACTTAGCTTCTGGATCCATGAAGCAGATTGGTGCGAGGATGAATCTATAGGTTGCAGGTTTAGACATGCGCAACCTTGAGTAGCAAGGCAGGAAGTGCGTAGAGCAGAGATGTGGGGGAGCTTTGGCACATACATGTGGGGCACTAAAGATCCTTCAACAGATAGCCACAAGACTACCACATGGGCATATTTGACTAGAATGATGTGTGCAAGGGTTGTGCACTTGGCAAGTATGCCAAGTCATCCTTTTAGGGCCGAGATAGCAGAGCCAAAGGGATTTTGGAGTTGGTACATTCAGACATATGTGGGCCCTTCTCCTCTCTATCACTTATGAGACACAAGCACTATGTGACTTTCATAGATGGTTATTCCCGGAAGACATGGATCTTCTTTATGAAGAAGGAGGAGGTCTTCTCCAAGTTCATGGAGTTTAAGGTCTTGGTAGAAAACCAGATTGGGAAGAAGATCAAAGCCTTGAGGAGTGACAATGGCGGGGAATATGTCTCCAATGCCTTTAGGGACATGTGTGCTAAGGAGGACATTTAGAGAGACTTGACAACACCCCATAACCCTCAACAGAATGAGGTGGCTAAGATGAGCAACCGCAACATCATTGGAGTGGCCAAGGCCATATTGCATGACCAGGGGCTACCCATGTTCTTGTGGGCAGAGGCATGTAACATTGTAGTATTTCTGTAGAATGGGAGTCCACAAAGAGTGCTTGGACGAGTTACACCAGAGGAGGCTTTCACAGGCAAGAAGCTTGATTTTTCTCACCTCCGCATCTTTGGCACAAAATTTTACTGTCATATGTCCAAAGAGAGTAGGAAGAAGCTGGAGCCCACAACTGAAAAGGGAATTTTTGTGGGCTATAGTGAGACATCTCAGACATAAAGGGTGTATATACCAGTGATGATAATATCGACGATATATTGCTGAATATCGGAAATATTGTGATATTTTAGGCGAGCCGAAATATCGCAGAGAAAATATCGTGATATTTTGGCTCCCAAAAATATCGCGATATTTCCTAGATATTGCTAATATCTTGGAAAAATATTGTGCAACGATATAAAATATCGTTGGGCTAGCTGGGCCGTGGCTAGAAAAGGGAAATTTGCCGTTTTTTTCCTCATTTCGGTTTCTAAGAGTTGGAGAAGGGGAAGAGCTTTGTGGTGGTTGTAAAGGAGGTATTAAGGATCAAAAAACGATTATCACCGCCAACTAAGAATTTTTTGTGGATCAAAGATTGAAGAACAGTGAGACAAACTTCATTTCTTCCATTAACAGGTATGTTCTTAAAAACCCCTATGTTAATGATTTTTTCATAGATTTAGGGTTATGCATGCTTGCCTCTTTGCATACCAACATTTTGTTTGTTTGTTTTTTTTTCCATTTGCTATGATTTTCATGCCCATGAGCCAATGCAAGGGTTTTCTCCATATTTGGACAGCAAGCTTCATTTTTTTTCAACTTTCTTATGCACCCTCTTATTGCCATTTTTTATTCACATTGCAAATAATGTAGTATTTTTTTAAATGAGGTGGTTATTACTTATTATTTTTTGTGTTGGCGGGTTTAATGCCATTTTTCTTTTTTTGGTTTTGTCTTGTCGTAGGTTTGAATTAGTTCACTACAAATATGCCTAAAGCTTTCGACCCATTTTGGGAGTATGGGGAGCTTGCTGGTGGGGCAAATCGGGCATATCTATCATGCAAATTGTGTGGGACCAAGATGTCAGGAGGGGTTACGCGATTGAAATACCATCTAGCTAGACTCCCTGCACATGATGTAATGCCTTGTATGGTTTCTAGTGTGGAGGTTATACAAAAAGCTCTTGAAGCAATTGCTGAACAAGACAAAAAAATAGCTACTAGGAAGAGGGCATTGGTCTCAGATAGATAGCTGCTAGTTTTATTTGTTTTGCTAAATATAAGTTTATAAGTCATGATGATGAGATACTTTTATATATGTGATGTTATTTTGTATTGGTTCTCCACATTTGAGTCCTTGATTGGACAATTATCAGGGATTAGCAGGATTTGGTATCGCCTTTGATGTATCATTTTTATTTTACATCCACTACATCATATATGTCAATGCTTTCTTCATATTTATGTGCCAATGTGTTTATTTCGCGTTGTTGTTGCTTTATATGTTTAAAAATCTAAAAAAAATGAATATGTTATGCATTTTTTATGGTTGCCGATCTTTTGCCGATACCAATATTATCAACACTGGTATATACCATCACTCAAGAAGATAGTTATCGGGCGGGACATGAAGTTTGCAGAGGAAAAAGCTCTGAGGGATTCCTTGGAGTGAGAGTAGGTTAGAGTACTTGAGGAGGAGTTACTCACTCCCAAGTGGGAGCCTCAACTAGGAGTCATTATACGATGAGGAGAGACCAGGACGAGTGGAGGCAACCACTTAGTCAGTTCCTAGCACAAGGAGGAAGAGAGCCAAGTGGGTCGAGAGGTGATTCAGGAGGCCCAGGAGCAAGTTGAGACTCCTAGCTCTATGTTCAGGGAGAGTAAGCAACCATAAAGGTACATTGGGTATATGGCACTAATCACTGAGTTGTTGGACATAGAACCTTTTTGTTATGAGGAGGTAGCCTCTCTACAGGTTTGGCATGATGCCATGGTGGAGGAATATTACTCCATCATGAAGAATGATGTTTGGGAGATTGTGCCACGACCAGAGGGAAAATTAGTAGTAGGCTCACGCTGGTTGTACAAGGTGAAGCATGGAGTATATGTGGGAGTGTGGAGAAGTACAATGCCATGTTTGTGGCAAAGGGCTTCTCATAGGTTGAGGGCATTGATTATGAGGAGATGCTTGCTCTAGTGGCTTGTTATTCATCCATCAGGACGATTTTGACACTTGTAGGTCAGATGGGGTGGAAGATCCACTTGATGGACGTGAAGACAACATTCCTCAATGGGGTGCTCGAGGAAGAGATTTATATGGAGCGACCAAAGGGGTTTGAGACCTTCAACAGTGAAACTCATGTTTGTTTGCTGAAGGGAAGCCTTTATGGGCTCAAGCAGGCTCCGAGAGCATGGTACACTCGCATTGATAACTACCTTCAGGGATTGGGCTTTGTTAACACACAATTTAGTAGGGCCCTAAAGAAGGGAAAACCTAAGGGACAACTACTAGACTAAGTGACAATAATGGGACAATGACCCATTGTCACCTCAGTTAAGGTCCCTTGCTCTTTGCGGACTTTCACCAATGGGAGGAGTCTCGATAGGTAGGGAATCACTAGGAATGATTAAATTAATGATTAGGTGTGAAGTGATTCTACAAAGCCCATTTAAGGATAAACACAATAATTGTTCAATGCTTCAAAGAAGCTAAAAGCTCTCGAATAAAGGTCTAGGAGGAGATCAAGACTTAGGGCTTTAGATTTATGATGACAATAGGTATTCCTAAGATCAAGAGTCAAGACTCCAAGTGATGGGATAGGACCTTTCAAAGAAGTTCAATGTGATGTTTTATGAATAATCGTGGGAAGAAATACTTGCAAGGTGTTCATTAGGTCAAGGCAAGGGAGGAGAAAGGGTTTCTTATGATTAATTCCAACGAATATTATGCTCATACAACCCTCAAGAAAGTCCCTTAATCTAGGAGAAACAAGCTAGGGTTTCCCTTCTAGGGCTCCTCTAGGGCACAAGATTCTATGGATAAGGAACCATGAGAAATCCACCAAACTTGGAGATCCTTTGGGCAAGATCCTAAGGTCTTCATGGAATCCCAAATTTCACTTTCTAAAGAATTCACTCGATGCCCTAGCCTAGTCGTCCTAGAGAAAGGGACCAAAAATTTGAGGAGAAAATACAGAGAAGTGAGGAGTTGATCACCAAGTTTCTTGGACTAATGCATAGTACTTTAGGCTATGAATCTTAGATGATTCTAAATTGGCCAAAATCATCCTTAAGGAGGTTAAATATTGATGCCCTAACAATCAAGCTTTAACATTTACTCACTCAAGATTTATGGAGTTTTATGGAAGAAAAACAAAATTTTATCCACTAAGAACATTCATCATTTGACATACAATGAGTATCATATGCAATTGCCAACCAAATAGCTTTCCAAAAATGATTTTAAATAATTAGGGCACAATAGCATTAACCTTGTTGCAACAATTCATTATTTCAAGAAAATATTCAACAAGAAGCACTTACAAGATGACAATATGATATGTCCATCCACAAATCATGAGATAACTCCAAAGAAGATTGAAAATTTCTGCCCCAAATGTCAAAATGGATCAAAGAATCTCTAATAGTTTCCAAATAAAAAGTGCGAGTTCTTTAACAAGAGAAGAATCCAAGTGATGATGATCATCTCTCACACATGAGAGTGAGTTCTATTTATATGAGTCTCACTAAGTCGAATTAGCTTAATTAGCCCCCAAAACATTAAAATAATGGGCAAGAAACAAGCCGACCAAATAGCTTTTGCAAATTACGAATTAGCCATCCAAATGCTAGCAGAGTTAATGACGTCATGCTAATATAGGGCCGCTGGATAGCCACGTTGAGTCCTCTAGGTGCTAAGATGAGAGACACGGCTCTATATATCACCAATTAGGGGATGACCCTTAATTCTTAATGCAAGTCATCATGTGGGGCCCCAAAGTGGGTTTGGCGCACAAACGCTGGTCTCATGGGTCTCTTGATGATAGAATAACTTGTATAATGCTCCAAATGAGGGCTTTGATGATGGTGCCTGCCCTCCCATGCTCCAAATGAGGGTTTTGATGATGGCGCCTGCCCTCCCATGTTTGAAGGGGTGAGATAAACCTCCTTTGGGCCTTGGATCAACTCCCATAATATGCTTAGCTGACTAGGGCACACTGGTCCAAGTGCATCATCTTGGAAACAATGTGGGGCAATGAATAGACTGTTGAGAGTTCTAAAGGTGCCTATGGCATGAAATGATGGTCTAACACATGATGGAGTCTCATGGCTCTTAATGCTCCCCCCTGAGTGTCAATATGATCCTTTGGTGGGCTTGGGCCCCAATTAAGTTTCCCAACCCATGATGAAACCACTTGCCAATCACATATAAGATCCAATGCACTTCCTCACCGTTAGGTACAATAATTCATTAGTGCATCTAAGTGAACCAAACTCGTTAATCAAGGGCACATTGGAACTTCATAGTGGGCTTCCCTTCCAAATTTGGGGCTTTAAGCTCGTAAGTGTTACCTCCCTAGGTAGGAGTGGATAATAAACAACCCTATTAGGTGTTCCCAACCCCTAAGAGGAAAAACAGGTCCAGTGTACATTCTTCATTTGATATGTCATGTGCATGATGATGAGATAGATGGGGACACGAGAGTCTCAAAGACAAATGCCATGGGTTCAAGGATGGTAATGATGAGGGATGTCCACATATTTGGGTGTATAGATGTAGGAGGGAGCAATCATGGATACATGAGTTACCTTGGCCTTTGTTTTTCCACCCTTCTTCATTATCCTGTTGTCTTTTCTTGATTTTTCTTTGTATGACTGCTCGGGGCTCTAGGAGACGAGAGCATGCTATGTATGATGTAAGTAGTTATTACCCTCTTTAGGTGACACAGTTCATTGTCCATTAAGGGTTGGGACGTGCAAGGGTTCCTGAATGATGTGGGGGCACTCATGGGGCCCTAGGAACCAGGGTGATGGCCATTATGAAGGGTTAGAGCTCATGTTTGGCTTTTGCACACGTGCTATATTAAATGTCCCGACCACCTTTTGCATTTAATAATATTACTTTCTTTTGTTTCTTGCTTGTGGCCATGATATGCTTTTAACATTCTTTTAGCTGCATCAACCTTCGAGGAAACATTTGCAGGTCCGACCAAGAAATGTGGACAAGGGGAGGGGTGGACCAGTGCCTTGTGGACGTAGTGGTCATGTGGACCTAGAGAAGGAAAATGATGAAATAGGGTTTGTAATGTGCGAAGGGGAGTGAAAAATATGGAACTAGAAAACGGGAGAGTGCTACGATAATTGGGGTTTCCCAAGTAGTGCCCTTCCTAAACCCATAGGGCAATAGGGGAGATCCAACGAGACTAGGATTGAGGATTAACCCCCTTATTTAAGGTGATGGAACAAAACTACGGTCAAAACCCTTCTTTCTTCCAAGTCACTCAATAATCCATGCCCAATATGCCCAAGGAAAAACAAGCATAAGCACTCGATTGCTCAATGAAAAACGTGCCTTTAGGGTTGGATTGCTCACCTTCAAACATATGCTCTTGACAGATGGGCGAGGGGACATATGACCGATTTAGGTAGTGAAGATCAAATGGTAGAATGTATTGACTACACTAGAGGCTGTTGGCTATTAGCGGAAGAGATATCTAGGAGAAAATTTCTCTTATGGGGTCACCCACTTTTGGTGGGTAACATTTGGCTCCGACTGGGACATGAGCTCTCTGTAGAGTGCACAATCAATGTACTCGAACGGGGAGGTCATGAGAACACCAACAATCCTCTAGGACTGTAGACCTGTATCTTGCACATCATAAGCAATGTTGGAAGCATGTGTTTTGGGTGTACTTTTATTGCCCGTGTTTTCATCAAATAATAAAACCATACAAAAAGGAAAATCTATTCTATGATGCAAGTCTAATCTAAATGCATTTATGAAAACATGAAATGCTGATAGTAGCTATGCAAAATCAATATGCAATGCATCCTACATGCATGTTACATTATATAACTGCTAGGTATAGTCATATAGCCAATGTAACTAACATATCATTAGATCAAGGTCATATTTCCTACCCTTATGATCAATTACGATATATACTTGAAAGTAAACATGATAATGATGATACCCATTTGCTAGGTGACAAGGGTGGGGGGTGGGAAAACAAAATGATCATACTCTATGATAAGGGGTCGTGAAAGCAAAGGAAAAGGGGGAATCAAAAAACATTCCTTCAATCTTGAACCTAGAATAATTAATGATCAATCCCAAACATTCCTTCCAAAACCCCCCTTTAAGCTCAAGATTCACCTCAACACTTATGGGAAAACATGAGGAGGAAAACGGAAAAGAGAGGATAGGGATGCGAGATTGCAACAATTGGGTTGCTCACTACAAGGAACATCTTGAAAAGGGGAAACCAACATAGGCTCATCCCTCTCAAGGCTACAGTCCAAGGATGGCTAAAAAATGTTGATAATCAACTCTTCATGATGGAATGGAATATAGCGCAAGACAAGTCTCCAATCTGCATCATCATTAGTATCATTAATCGGGTCCTTGTCAAAGAAATAAACGCTAACATCCCACTTCCCTTCTATATGCAAGAAACCACTAATGATATCCTTTAATGGGTTGATGAGGTCACTTTCTTCGAGGTCTTTAAAAGGCACATCATCCTTGACAGGGGCAGGGCTAGACACAATCTCACTTCCCATGAATTCTACCTCTTCATCATGACCTTTATTACATTTTTCTTTAATATGGTCCTCAATGTCCTTATCAATGCTCTCTTCCATAGAGGGATCAAGCTCAACGTATTCTCCTTCATCCTCATTGGTATACTCAATGAGCTCTTCCTCTTGGACTATGTGTAAGATTTGACATGCTTCTTCAACATCTTGAAAACTTGGTCCCTTATGTAAGAAGAAATATACAACCACTATAAAGAAAGAGGAAATGCTTCTAGGCTCACATGATTCAAGCCAATCTGTATGTGTACCAATAGATATAATAAAAAATTCAATCTGGTCACTACCCTGAATTATATTGAACCTTGAAGTATGCCTTATGAACTTTACTATATGACTAGTTGCTGAAAGTGGATCCCCATTGAATATTGGCACATCCTTTATGTATTCCAATTTTGGGCATTGTGGGATCCATCTTATATCCAAAGCATGAAACAACTCAATCAACATATTGTTGGTCTCTATATATTAATGACATTGGAGTTACCAGGGTGAATGAGATTTGCCTTCAAGAATGCTTGCTTCACCCTACAAGCATTAAAATTTGAAGCTCAATGAAGAACAAGGGCTTTGTTCTTCCAAGGAATCACCAAATAATGATTTATATTGGCATCAAGGAAGAAGGTAAATCTTTCATTAAAGGAGGACCTGCTTCTTCTCTAACAACAATGCCAAAAATGTTATCACACGAACTAGTAGGGCCCTAAAGAAGGGAAAACCTAAGGGACAACTACTAGACTAAGTGACAACAATGGGACAATGACCCAATGTCACCTCAGTCAAGATCCCCCGCTCTTTATGGACTTTCGTTGATGGGAGGAGTCCCAGTAGGAAGGGAATCGCTAGGAATGAATAGATTAATGATTAGTTTTGAAGTGATTCTACAAAGCCCATTCAAGGAGAGACACAATAATGGTTCAATGCTTCAAAGAAGCTAAAAGCTGTCCAAAAAATGTCTAGGAGAAGATCAACACTTAGGGCTTGAGATTTATGATGATAATAGGTATTCCTAAGATCAAAACTCTAAGTGATGGGATAAGACCTCTCAAAGAAGCTCAAGGTGATGTTTTAACACTTCCAAGAGGCTCTTCGCTTACTTTGAGAGATCTAGGAAGGACTTGTGCCAGATCTAGGGTTTTATGAATAATCGTGGGAAGAAATACTTCCAAGGTGTTCACTAGGTCAAGACAATGAAGGAGAAAGGGTTTCTTATGATTTATTCCAATGAATTCTACGCTCATACAACTCTAAACAAAGTCCCTTAGTTTAGGAGAAACAAGCTAGGGCTTCCCTTCTAAGGTGCACCGAAGGTACATGAATTTATGGATAAGGAATCGTGAGAAATCCACCAAATTTGGAGATCCTCTAGGCAAGACCCTAAGGAAGAGTCTTGTCTTCACAGAATCCCAAAGTTCACTCTCTAAAGGAATTCACTTGATGCCCTAGCCTAGCTATCCTAGAGAAAGGGGCCGAAAGTTTGAGGAGGAGAAAATACAGAGAAGAGAGGAGTTGACCACCAAGTTTCTTGGACTAGTGCCTAGTCCTTTGGGCTATGGAGTCTTCGATGATTCTAAATTGCCCAATATCGTCCTTAAGGAGGTTAAAGATTGATGCCCTAACAATCAAGCTTTAACATTTACCCACTCAAGATTTATGGAGTTTTATGGAAGAGAAACAAAATTTTATCCACTAAGAACATTCATCATTTTCCATACAATGAGTAACATATGCAATTGCCAATCAAATAGCTTTCGAAAAATGATTTTAAATAATTAGGGCACAATAACATTAACCTAGTTGCAACAATTCCATACATTAGACATTATTTCAAGAAAATATTCAACGAGAAGCACTTACAAGATGACTATGATATATCCATCCACAAACCATGAGATAGCTCCAAAGAAGATAAAAAATTTAAGCTCCAAATGTCAAAATGCATCAAAGAATCTCCAATAACTTCCAAAGAAAAAGTGCGAGTTCTTTTGTAAGAGAAGAATCCAAGTGATGATGATCATCTCTCACAAATGAGAGTGAGCTGTATTTATATGAGTCTCACTAAGTCGAATTAGCCTAATTGGCCTCCAAAACATTAAAATAATGGGCAAGAAACAAGCTGATCAAATAGCTTTTACAAATTATGAATTAGCCATCCAAATGCTAGCTGAGTTGATGACATCATGCTCATGTAGGATCGTTGGAGGGCCACGTTGACTCCTTTAGGTGCTAAGATGAGAGACATGGTTGCTTAAATCACCAATTAGGGGATGATCCCTAATTCTTCATGCAAGTCATCATGTGGGGCCCCAAAATGGGTTTGGGTCACAAATGTTGGTCTCACAGGTCTCTTGATGATAGAATAGCCTGTATAATGCTCTCCCATGTCTCAAGGAGTGAGACAAACCTCCTGCGGGACTTGGATCAACTGCCATAATATGCTAAGCTCGGGTACACTGGTCCAAGTGCATCATCTCACAAATAATGTGGGGCAATGAACAAACTGTTGAGGCTGTTGAAGGTGCCCATGGCAAGAAATGACCGTCTAACACATGATGGAGTCCCATGGCTCTCAACACTTCCCCTGAGTGTCAATATGATCCTCTGGTGGGCTTGGGCCACAATTAAGTTGCCCAACTCATGATGAAACCTCCTGCCAATCACATATAAAATCCAATGCACTTCCTCACCGTTAGGTACAATAATTCATTAGTGCATCTAAGTGAACCAAGCTTGTTAATCAAGGGCGCATTGAGACTTCATAGTGGGCTTCCTTGCGAAATTTGGGGCTTTAAGCTCGTAATAATGTTACCTCCCTAGGTAGGACTGGCTAATAAACAACCTTATTAGGTGTTCCTAGCCCCTAAGGAGAAAGACAGGTCCAATGTACATCCTTCAATTGATAGGGGTCATGTGAATGATGATGAAATGGATGGGGACACAGGGTTCACAAAGCCAAATTTATTGGGTTCAAGATGGTAATGATGATGGATATCCACATATTTGGGTGTATAGATGTAGGAGGGAGCAATCATGGATACATGAGTTACCTTGACCTTTGTTTTTCCACCCTTCTTCTTTAGCCTTTTCCTTTTCTTGATTTTTCTTTGTATTATTGCTCCGGGCTCTAGGAGACGAGAGCATGCTTTGTATGATGTAAGTAGTTATTACCCCATTAAGGGAAGGTAGTTCATCGCCCACTAGGGGTTGGGACGTGTATGGGTTTCTTAATGATGTGGAGGCACTCATGGGGCCCTAGGAACCTAGGTGATGGCCATGATGAAGGGGTAGAGTTCATGCTTGGCTTTTGCCCACATGCTATATTTAAATTCCCGACCATCTTTTGCATTTTATTGCGCCAAGAGGGTCTCTACAACCCAATATTAGGGAGATGTGTAGGCATTAGGTGTAATGTAAGAAAGATTGTATGCCAACAATTTTTTAAATATTTTTAAAAATATTTTAGCGGTGTAAAAAATGATTCCATAGCCATATTTATTTTTCTTTAATAAGCACATAAAAACTTAATTCTTACAATAAACTTGAAATACAAAAAGATTCTTAACCATGTATATTCACCTCCATTTTACCATGGATATAATTAACTTGCAAATAGGTTGTTTTACAATACCATGAGATAATACCATGACTTATTAATACCACATGCCCAAAAATCGTAACTCATTTCAAAATCAAAATATTATATATATATTATTTTAATTATCTTTATATCTTAATTAAATCTAAAAAGCAAAACATGTACGGGTAGATGTTGTAATGCCTAAAAACATTTTGACTTCGTCGAAATAAAATAAAATAAAAATTAAATTAAATTTAAAGAACAAAAAAAAATAAAAAAATAAATTAAGTAATTATATTATCATACAACATTTTGACTTGGTCAAATTGCACAAAACTAAAAAAAGAAAAGATTAACGAAATATGGAAGAGACGATGTATAATGTAATGTTTAACATTTGACTAAGTCAAGTACATAAAATAAAATTTAAATAAAATAAAAAAAATAAATAAAAAATATTAATATATAATGTAATGTAAACATTTTTAAATAGGTCAAAAATAAAATAATAAATAAAAATAGAAAATAACAAATTAAAAATAACCCTATAAAAATAAAATAATAAAAAAATAAAAATACCATGGTATTGACCCATGGTATTCATGTGGAATATAGCCTATTTAAAGGTGGAATTAAACCAGTCTAGATCCATCTTAACTCCAGATCTACCAAGCGCCTAGAGGGATTAAATCTCTTGATATGAAAACCTCTTTTAGAGTGAAAAGATTTGATTCTCTCGACGCTTGGTAGATCCAGAGTTAAGATGGATTTAGGCTGGTAATATTCCTTTCTTTTGTTTCTTGCTTGTGGCCATGTTATGCTTTTAACGTTCTTTTAGTTGCATCAACCTCTAGGGCAACATTTCTAGGCCCAACCCAGACATGTGAACAAGGGGAGGGGTGAACCAGTGCCTTGTGGGCCTAGTGGTCATGTGGACCTAGAGAAGGAAAATGATGAAATAGGGCTTGTAATGTGCTTAGGGGAGTGAAAAATATGAAACGGAAAAATGAGACCGCGCTACCAAAATTGGGGTTTCCCAAGTAATGCCCTTCCTGATGCTATAGGCGAATGGGAGATCCCATGGGACTAGGATTGAGGATTAACCCCCCCATGTAAGGTGAGGGAACAAAATTATGGTCAAAAACCTTCCTTCTTCCAAGTATTCCAATAATCCATGCTCAGTATATATGCCCAAGGAAAAACAAGCATAAACACTCGATTGCACAATGAAAAACATACCTTTAGGGCTGGATTGCCCACCTTCAAACATATGCTCTTGACAGATGGGCGAGGGGAAATATGACTGGTTTAGGGAGCGAAGATCAAATGGCACATTGTATCGGCTACACTGGTGGCTGTTGGTTGCTGGCAGAAGAGATATTTAGGAAAAAAATTTCTCTTATGGGGCCACCTACTTTTGTTGGGTAACATGCTTCATTGAGAGTGAGGCATATGCCAACTTGTACTACATCACGATTGGAGGGTTTCTGCTCATTCTAGTGCTCTATGTTGATAATCTTATATTGATTGGAGCAGACAACTTGATCCAACTTTTAGAGACCTGTTTTGTACATCTCATTAGCAGGCGCTCCTTCATTTCTACTTTGGCAGAGTAAAATGATTTTACAGATCCCCTCATTTCATCCTTGTGTGGGGCTTTTATTTCTTGTTTTCGCAGCATAGCATTGGTTCTGTTTGTGGTCTACTCCATCAAGGTTTGTTTGTCTTTGTTTCCCTTCTTCTTACTTTGTAGCTAAGCTGTCATAATTTTGTAAGGTACATATCTCTTGCCAGTTCTTAATTTTGACTGCATCCATGATTATATTTAACTGCCTTAGTTGTTTCTTCACTTTCTCATTGTCCAGTGACAAAGATTGGCTTCCGCTATCCTTTAATAATTTGGGAAATTTACAATGGTGCATTTTCAAGAAACACTAATGAAATGCAATAACGAAAAATGTATTCAACACGATTCTGAAAATTTTGGAATTACATGCTCTGATATATGTTTTAAAGTATATATTTTCTGTAACTCTATTTCACAGCATTTTATGTTTATATACCTAAACTCTTTATTGGAAACGTTTTAATATGTTTAAACTTTATAGCTCTAAACTCTTGATTGGAACTTTGTTTATTAATGTTTATATATCTATTTTTATTCAGTATCTTACAAAGAGTGGAGTCTATGACTTTTGGAACTGGTTTGATGACCGAACCTGGTAAGTGATTTCTGATTTTTATGAATATTAAGTGTATGTCGTCATAGCAACGAAACGGCCTGTTTTGTTTTCAAGGATAGATTTTGGCAACAACTTCAGATCTAACAGTGGCATACTTCGCACTCCAGGTACCCACTGGGACGTGTCATTGGAGGAACAGTGTATCCTGGTCTGACTTTGACAGCAGGGACAATGTGGTGGTAGGTAAAACTGCATGAATTACATTTGCTAATGGTTTAAGCCTAGTTCTCCAGAATTTTTTTGTTGGGATTCTTATAACAGTGATGATAAAAGGCCTTAAATCCTTCCCAAACACAGGTGGCATTTGGTCTCCATAGGTTTTCTGCAGGCCGGTCATGTGTGTTGAAAGATATTGTACGGTGTGAAATATACTGTATTTGTTAACACATAGTTTACTTGTTTGAGGCAGGGTATTTAATTCTCTCAACATCCCTCTTTCAGTAGAAACCGTTTGTGTCTTCACTGCTCCCATCTTCTCAGCAAATGCAGCTTGGGCAACATATCTTTTGACAAAGGTTGTTTGGTTCTACTTCAATAACTCGTGTTTTTTGGGATCTTGTGCTTCTTTTTGTTTAGTGCTTAACTTGCTGCTCATTGCTGTTCATAATAACGTGTATTTATTAAATGAGGCATGTTTGGTTTGTGTTTCAGGAAGTTAAAGGCGTTGGTGCAGGCCTTACTGCAGCAGCCATTCTAGCAATGGTACATCTTGTTTTGGATCTTAGAAACTATAATGCTTTATTTTTTGTTGCGTCTATGCACTTCAGGAGTAAAATGTAAGAATAGCTTACAAAGAGATATTATGATTTGTTCTTTCATTAAGAATGGGTCTTCTACTTGGATTGGCATACAATAACTAACAAACTTTTGTTCTCTTACCTAGTGGAAACTACCTTTTTGATTCCTTTATATTGTAAGAAACCACAACTTATACATGGGCTTGAGACTTTCTAAACAAGTACGCTATGATATTACTCTAGAGTTTTGGCTTGGTGTGTGTGCCTTTACATGTCTAGATTGTGATCTTTAATATGTATATAGGTGTTTTCTCAACTAATACAAAGTTTCATCCTTAAGGTAATATTTGATGACTTTACTACATTATGGTTGACATCCACGGAAAACAAACTGATTTGAGCCATTTTGGGCAACTATAGGCTTGTACAACAGGATTTTTCAACGGCAACTATCATAGTCACTGAGTAGAACCTCCATAATCAAAATCTGGGGTTTAATTTGGTTAACATATTCTTTGCTTAGGACAGTTACTTCAATGTTCCATATTAGCCCATTTATCAATCCATTTCATTTCCATTAGCTTTCACACAAGTCATCATCACATTGACAGTAACTGAAGAAAGAACATAATCTGTAGATCCAGAAGACAAGCCAAGACAAGAAACACAAGAATATGGCTCAAGCCAGGGAAAAACCCCAAGATGGGGAAAACCCTTGATCAATTCTTCTTATTATTAATATCAAATGCTCAGCAGAGAGTACAATAATTCAAAGTCAAAATTGACTTGACAATTTGAAGATAAATAGATGGCCCAAAAATGCAATTCTGTAGCAGACAAATTTTGCCCTCTTAATCTGGTGTCAAAGTGCTGTAGAAGCTTCATCTGGTTAGGGTTACTTACAGTCCACTGCTGTCTCACTTAACCATTCCAAAACTTCTCCTTTTAGCTGCGGCTATTCTAGGCAAACAAGATGCTGCCCTTTGCTGGCTCTTAGGGTTGGTCTTTACCCAAATTAGGCCTCTCGTCCCCCTTATATAGGCTTGTACAGACCAGCGGCTGATCCTGAAGCAACTGCTCTGAAGTTCGGCCTCTCAAAAAGAGAATTTCTTCCCCAGACTGTCCGCAAGCCAGCCCAGGAAAAATACACAAATTCGGCCTACCTTTCTGCTCTTGAATTCTGTTAAAATTGGCAACTAGGGCCAAACATCATGTGGGTCATCTTATTAATGGCAGCTGATATTTGTCTTGGATCCCTCTCATCGAGAGGTGTAGGATTGATCTAAAGATCATCCGATTCCGATAAGTATTCATGGAGATATGAATTTATTTGTGTTATGGGACAATTCGTCAAGGTCGGCCAACAACCAAATAAACTCCACTTGTGCTCAACGTTTTGGTATAAATAGAGGTGCATTGAAAGTCATTTGTACACACATCCTCTTGGTGATCTCTTCCTCTCCACTTGTCTTTGGGTTTTGGTGGGAGGAGAGATCTAAAGAGGATACGCTGCCCTAGAAGATGCCCTAGATCCTAATGCTATCATGGAGGAGATTTTAATGCAGTAAAGGAAGCCTACATAATGCAGCAAGGAGAGATCTAATTGCTAGTCTAAAAGAAAGCCCTACGCTGCCGGCTGCCCTATACACAGCTCTATTGGAGAGCCCTACGCTGCCGGCTGCCCTATACACAGCTCTATTGGAGAGCCCTACGCTGCCCTATACACAACTCTATGGAGAGCCCTACGCTGCCCTATATGCAGCCCTATGGAGAAGCTCTATGCTGCCCTAACCGCTGTCCTCCAAGTGATACAAAGGAAGACTATTCAAGCATGCCCCAGTCACAGCCATGGAGGAAGGAAGGTCTGAAAGCGGCTTGTATGACTTGGAGAAGAGTGCTGAAGGGTATACGTTGAACTCTGTCCAGCAAGGCAACATATGTTAGGACTATGCTGATAATAGTACAGTCACTTGGATGGAGAAAACAGTGATGATACATTGAAGCAGCATGATGTTGCAAGCAACAGATATATTGCACCAGCATGTTGATGAATGCTACAGCATGATGGGTACAGCGATGAAGTGTATCATAGCATAATGAGGGGCAGCACAATGGTGAGGTACAACAGTATGATATAGCAAGTTCATAGTGCTGCTAGTATAACACATTGGGACAGCAAACTTAGTGCAGCAAGTACATTTAGCATGCAAGGGACAACAAGCATGTTAGGGACTACAAGCATGCTTGGGACAACAAGCAAGCAAGGGACATCAAGCTAGTTACGTGCAGCAAACACATAGGTCAGTATGGCAACATGGTGCAACAATGGCACATGATGCAGTACAGTGATGGGTACTGTCATGATTGATGAAGCATGATGAGATGTAGCATTGTGATGATGGGTGTAGCATGGTGCAGCACAGTGAGGCGCAGTATGATGACGAGATGCAGCACGATGATAGGTGGAGTCACCTCGGAGTATCAGTTGAAGCAACATGTCTTCAACTAATCTCATGTATCATCTTCTTAGAGATGATCTATGCTTTCATCTAAATAAGTCAAAGTGTTGACTTTAGTTGTAAATGTACTATCTCTCGCTCTCTTTCTCTGTTGAACTATTGAAGAACATATAAGAAGTATTGATCTAGGGTTTCCACACATTGGGGTTTGTCCTTGGCTAGTGCCACATCTTGTGTCCTCTTCGTGTTGGCTTGTGTTCTGCGATTTATGTTTATGTTCTATCCGCAGTTTAATGCTGATGTGATTGCTAATTTGGAAAAGATATTGAGCTAACTATGAAAATTGAAATAAATTGCTCTTAGCATAGAACACACCTAAACTTAACATGGTATTAGAGCTGAGGTGAAGACAAAGCCCAAGCAAAAGTGAAAGAGCAATCACCTAAGACAGTTGGAAAAGGTTCAGTGGATTCCTTATCCCTCTTCAAATTCACCAGGGGTGAAATCGTAGCAGAGAATATTATCAAAATAGCACAACAGAAGCTTCTGATGGCCTACCTAAAGATCACTTCATTGGGAAGTCCAGATCTAAGGGTGGAAGGAAAGGTAGATGCCTTGGTTGCAATAAGTTCGACCATTATGCGAAGGAGTGTCGGAATGGCAGGGACACATCACTTGATGATAACAATCATTCCAGGGACATCTTTAATGATCAAAGGAATGACAGGTAATGCAGGTCATCATGGAAACGATCGACTCTTTAGAGAAAGCAAGCAACCCTAGGTATGAAGAATCAAATGTTGTTTTTGATAAGATAAAGAAGCATTATCTTGTATTGGCCCTCTCCGCCAGATTCTTTGGGAATCTGGCTTATTGATTGTAGTGCTTCAAGGCACCTCATCAGATAGAAGGGTGCTCTCTCGAATTTGGTAGAGATGGAAACAACAGTGGGATTATACTTCGAGTCGATGCCACCTATCCCAGAAAGGGTGTAGGGAATGTTACCCCTCAATTGAATGTGGGTAACTCGATTCATTTACAAGAATCTCTTTTATGTACCTGATCGCAAGAAGAACATGGTGTCCATTTCGGCAATGGAAGTCAAAAGGTTTCAGGGTGGCATTCATCGATGGAAAGGTACGTGTTTGGAAATAGAATTTTCAAAGATGCTTTTATCTTTGAGTTCAGGGTTGGCAGGAAGTCCATTGGGGACCATGTCAGTTGACACATAGCATCGAAGGTCTATAAGTCAGATGATGATAGGAATACTTGAATTCAAAAGGAGCATGAAGGTACATGTCTGAGATGTACCGAAGGGAAAATCTTAGAAGGGATTCTCCTCATGTAGCAGGTCCACAAGTTTGGAACAACCCAAGGGGTTTGAGATTCATGATCGGGAATCTCATGTGTGTCGGTGGAAGAAAGCCCTCTATGGCTTGAAGTAGAACACCCTGGGTTTGATATGAGAGGATTGATATCTGTTAGATGAAGCTGAGATTCACTAAGAGTGAAGTCGATCCAGACCATTGTTTGAAGGTTGTGGATGATAGACCTCTCATACCGACACCTTCTGAGGACGACCTATTTCAGACAAGTGCAGACCCTCTCACTTGCAGAAGTAAGAGGGAGTTGGATTCTGGATGTGGAATGGTAAACTGCAAGCTCGTGACTACCTCGAGGATCTTAACTTTAAGAAGTTATATGGTGATGATGTCGGACCAGATTTGGGAAATGCCTCTGAGTTTCATAAACTCATTTGCATTGATGTTCTTGGTGAACTTCCGTTCGGACATATGTTTTGCAGTTAGCATGGTGAGCTCATATTTGGTTGAGCCTCACTAGATAGGTGCCAAGAATATTCTGAGATATCTTCGGGGCACAATCTCACATGGATTGAGATACACTGCAGGAAATATGAAGCTGCATGATTATTCGAATGTTGTTTGGGTAGGCAGCGTGGAGGATCACTAGAGCACTTCTTAGTGCTGGTTCTCTTTGGGTTTTGCTTTGATATCATGGATGAGCAGGAAGCAGAAGTCGGTTGCTATAAGCACCACCGAGACCGAATACATAGCTACGAGTATGATCTCGTATAAAGCTGCCTGGTTGTGGAAGCTCTTCAGTGAGCTGTTTGTACATATGATGAATACCACCGTGATCCTCTGTGACAACCAGGGGGGATTCGATTATTGAGGAATCTTGTATTCGATGATTGCTCCAGCAGATAGACATCAGATACTACCTTATTTGGCATATCTTAAGTCGATGAGCGAGGAGGCTCCATCGCATTAAGGCTGATGTACAAGTCGCAGACATTTTGTCAAAGCCCCGGGGAAAGGTCAAAGCTGTGACTTTCCCGAATGACTTGTAGTCGTTGAGAGACCTTCTTATAAGAGTCCTGCATGTTGCATGCATTGAGATCTGGGAGCTCTGGGGGGCTTGGGGTACTTCTGGGAGCGACATACGACCATAGGGCGACTCACGCTCCCTTGGTGGTGTGCTATGTATAGGGTGAAAGGTTTAACCTTCCCTTGTGATACCCCGTGACGACTTTGGGACATGATGATTAGTTTTCCTGTGGGCCAGGATGATTAGTTCTCATCTAGCGACTGTTGGACATGATGATTCGTTCTCCTGTGGGACAAGATGATTAGTTCTCCTATCGAGGCATCCTACCCATACAGTCTGGGACTCATGGGAAGTACCTCTCATCTGATCAATGAGTAGGGAAATGGGGTTAGGGACCATTAGTAGTACTATCGATGGACGCATCGTTGTATCTACTGTACTCCCTATGCTGGGTTGACCTCCATTGAACTCGAATCAATGAAATTGATCTGGGGTCAGTATGAGTGGTTTGAGATACTCTCTTGTGATATTGATCTGGGATTAATAAAACTGACTTCGGGTCAGTAAGAGTGATATGACACACTCTCTTCAGATGAAGCTGACTTCAGGTCAATAGAGAATGGTATGAGACATTCTCGATCAATTCTTCTTCTTCATGGTTCAGCAGAGCATAACAGGGCTCAACAGAGCAGAGTAGAGCAAGTGCAGGGCACTGCTGGCAGAGATAGTACAGTTGGACATATGGATCAGCGAATGGAGTTCTCCCTAGTTGAGAGGGAGTGTTAAAATTGGCAACTAGGGCCAAACTCCATGTGAGTCATCTTATCAATGGCAGCTGATATTTTTCTTGGATCCCTCTCATTGAGAGGTGTAGGATTGATCTAAAGATCATCCGATTTCGATAAGTATTCATGGAGATATGAATTTATTTGTGTTACGGGACAATTCGTCAAGGTCGGCCAACAACCAAATAAACCCCACTTGTGCTCAACGTTTTGGTATAAGTAGAGGTGCCTTGAAACTTGAAAGTCATTTGTACACACATCCTCTTGATGATCTCTTCCTCTCCACTTGTCTTTGGGTTTTGGTGGGAGGAGAGATCTAAAGAGGATACGCTGCCCTAGAGGATGCCCTAGATCCTAACACTATAATGGAGGAGATTTTAACGTAGTAAAGGAAGCCTACATAACACAACAAGGAGAGATCTAATTGCTAGCTAGTCTAAAAGAGAAGCCCTACGCTGCTCTATACACAACTCTATTGGAGAGCCCTACGTTTCCCTATACACAACTCTATTGGAGAGACCTACGCTGCCCTATACATAGCTTTATGGCAAGCCCTACGCTGCCCTATATGCAGCTCTATGGAGAGCCCTACGTTGCCCTATATGCATCCCTATGGAGAAGCTCTATGCTGCCCTAACTATAGTCCTCTAAGTGATATAAAGGAATACTATTCAAGCATGCCCCAGTCACAACCATGGAGGAAGGAAGGTCTGAAAGCGGCTTGTATGACATGGAGAAGAGTGCTGAAGGGTATACGTTGAAGTCTGTCCAGCAAGGTAGCATATGTTAGGACTGTTTTGAGAATAGTACAGTCACTTGGATGGAGAAAACAATGATGATACATTGAAGCAACATGATGTTGCAAGCAGCAGATATATTGCAGTAGCATGTTGATGAATGCTGCAGTATGATGGGTACAACGATAAAGTGTATTGTAGCATAATGAGGGGCAACACAATATGATATAGCAAGTTCATAGTGTTGCTAATATAACATATTGGGACAACGACATGATACTTAGTGCAACAAGTACACCTAGCATGCAAGGGACAACAAGCATGCTAGGGACAACAAGCAAGCAAGGGACAACAAGCTAGCTAGGTGTAGCAAACACATAGGTCAGTATGGCAACATGGTGCAACAATGGCACATGATGTAGTACAATGATAGGTACCGTCATGATTGATGAAGCATGATGAGATTCAGCGTTGTGATGATGGTTGCAACATGGTGTAGCATGGTGAGGCGCAACATGATGATGAGATGTAGCACGATGATAGGTGAAGGAGTCACCTTGGAGAATTAGTCGAAGCAACATGTTTTCAACTGATCTCATGTATCATCTTCTTAGGGATGATCTATGCTCTCATCTAAATAAGTCAAAGTGTTGACTTCAGTTGTAAATGTACTAGCTCTCTCTTTCTCTTTGTTGAACTATTGAAGAACATATAAGAAGAATTGATCAAGGGTTTCCCCACATTGGGGTTTGTCTTAGGCTAGCGCCACATCTTGTGTCCTCTTGTCTTGGCTTGTCTTCTGCGATTTATGTTTATGTTCTATCTGCAGTTTACTTTAATGCTAATGTGATTGCTAATCTGGAAAAGATATTGAGCTAACTATGAAAATTGAAATAAATTGCTCTAAGCATAGAACATACCTGAACTTAACAAATTCGGACCTGCAATGACAAATTTACCCATACAAATTGCCGAGAATTTTCCTCAAGGTCTGTGGTTGTCCATCTGAAGTATCTTGGCCCTGTTGCAGAAGTAAAACCCAAAACAAACAGCCCTTCGTCTGCCTCCTAGAGCTCGGCTACGTCAGAGAAATATTGCTATATAATGAAGCACTTGGATGTGACAAATGAGTTTGGACTCTGGAGGTCACCTCTATTTATACAAATCGGTGAGGGTTGAGAGACATGTCGTTTGGGCTTCATGAGCCTACATGGAGGTGAGGCTGACCTTGACAATTTGCATATTTGTGGGCTTCACTTCAAAAACATATTTCTCCTTGTCCAAATTTAGTGATCTTTAGGTCAATTTTGGTCCGCTTGAAAAGAGGAATATGCAATAGTTATCTCCATCAAATGAGCTGTCCAATGTGGAATTTGGCCTTAGTTGCCATTTTTAACAATACCTGATTATGTTTTTATTACAAATGTACTCGACATGAAAACTTGTCATTTCACGCATTCAGATCTCTATAGCCTGGGAATGCATTCCCTCGGGATGTGTACCCTGAAGCAGGAACATCTATTGCTTGCATACACTTAAATAGGTAGGTACGAGATGCTCTTGGGATGTATGAAACATCCTTAGATGCCCCTTGTCGATTTGAGGATATTATTCATGGATTAGAGGACACCCCATAGAAGATGGTTACTAATGTCCCCCCAAAAGTTGAAAAGTAAAAAAAAGCAAAGACTAAAAGGGTTCTAAATTTGAACCTTCCCCCAAGCAACATTTTTTTAAAACAAAATTGAGTATTTTTTTCATTAAGTTCGCACCCGTTTGCGGCAAATACTCGGGAGAGTTACATTACTGTTTTGCTCTTGTGCATTTGGTATTTCATATTGCATCTATCTACCCCAACCCAAATTACAACATAATCCCCAAATTGACTAAATACTCTTATTGTTCTAGAAGTATACACGCGGCAAAATTGGAACAACATCCAAGTATATTTGACTCCGACCATTACAGTTAAGTCGGATCAGAATCCTCAGCAGGGCGATTGAGATCAAAACCTCGAGCACTTCACTTGGAGGGCTCAGAGGTCGATTGAGCTGGAAGCGCAAGTCCATGATAATGCTGCGCAGAGCTTCCATCTCATCCTCCAACTGACTAATTCTTTTTTGCTGGATCCATTGTTTCTGCGTTGGCTTTATCTAAATCCTGCTGTTGATACATTAGGACCTGTAATTCATATATCTTTGCATTTATTTCTTCATGGACCTTTCGGCAATGGTCGCATACAGTTGAAGCAGTAGAATCATACTCATTGCTAGAATCCATAGGCAATAGATGTCGAGACACAAACCAAATGAAGACAGAATAGTTCAAAGTTGTCGAGACACAAACCAAATGAAGATAGAATAGTTCAAATCGATGTCGGCAGTGTACACAAACTCTGAGAGTCTGAAGTTTTAGGAAATTACTTGAGTAATGCAATCTTGATAAAATAAGATTTGCACACACCTCGCAGGATTTGTAAATAATTAGGATAAGGTATTAAAAACGATGAGCACTAAAAATACTTTATTTTTAATCTTTATATTATCCGTAGTGTTATTAGAATTGGACTAGAATTGGCAAAGTTGGCCAGTCCAACCAGTTTTGCGACTATACCAGTCCAGTTCAGGGTATTGAACAAGAAATGGCCATTATGGCACATAACTGGTCTTAATGTGCTGAACTCGCAGGTTTCATGTGGTGTTGCATGATGTGGCTAGGGAACACCAAAACTCAAATTAAAGTGAAGCACAAAACCTAATCCCAGTAAATAGTCAATGAGTAATATTTAAACTCTTTAAGTAAAAGGATAGAAAAAGAAAGACAAAGGAGAATGCAAAACAATGTATGTGAAGTTGTTCTTAGAGCTCAGGGCAAATCTGTTGTGACTTCAAAGTGGTTGTTCAAAATATAACATGGCATGGATGGCAGTATTGAAAAATATGAAGCAAGTTTTTTGGCTCGAGGATTCTTTCAGAAAGAGCGAATTGATTATGAAGACATCTTTGCTCCTGTTGCTCGCTAAACCACCATTCACTCTATTATTGCTTTTGCTACCAGTCAAGGGTGGATTCTCCATCAAATGGATGTTAAGACAACTTTTCTCAATGGTGCTCTTTAGGAGGAAGTATATGTTGAACAACCTCAAGGCTTTGAGGTACATGATAGAAGAACCCATGTATGCAGATTGAAGAAAGCATTCTATGGCTTAAAGCAAGCCCCTAGGGCTTGGTATTCTTGCATTGACAACTACTTAGTAAAGTTGGGATTCACGAGGAGCAATGCTGATCCAAACCTCTACTTCAAAGTTGTACAAGGTATGCCTTTGATTTTGCTATCATATGTTGATGATCTGTTTTTGACAGGTAATGAACTTCTGATGATTCAGTGTAAAAGGGAGCTTACCTCTGAATTGAAATGAAAGACCTTGTGATGATGCACTTCTTTTTGGGCCTGGAGGTTTGGCAGAGACCGAACGAAATTATTCTCTCCCAAGGGAAGTATGTTGTATATCTATTGGAAAGGTTTGGAATGGTAGAGCTCAAATACATGAACTCCCATGGCGATGAACTTCAAGAAACTCTGTGGGGATGAAGCTGGACCTTATTTATCTGATCCATCTAAGTATCCTCAATTGATTGGAGCATTGATGTTCCTAGTGAACACTCGTCTTGATATTTTCTATGCTGTAAACACCTTGAGTCAATTGACCAAGCCTTTACATAATCATTGGGTTGCTGTTAAGCATGTGCTTAGATATTTGCACGGGACAATTAATTTTGGTCTTCGATATACCGTTGGCAACATAAAGTTGCATGGTTATATTGATGTTGATTGGGCAGGCAACATTGTGGACCGAAAAGGCACTTTAGGATGTTGTTCTAGCTTGGGATCTGCCATAATCTCTTGGATGAGAAGGAAACAAAAATTAGTTGCTCTCAGTTTCGCAAAAGCTGACTATATTGCTACTAGCTTAGCTAATTGTGAAGCTGTTTGGTTAAGAAAACCCTTTGGAGAGTTATCTGAGCAAGTCCTGGATACTACAGTGATATTCTGTGCAGGGTTGTGGGGGAGTGCCCCCCCCCCCTCCACGCCCCCGCTCCCAAATCACGCTTCGAGTGAGAGGGGCTTAGGAACGCACTCTCGAAAACATTCCTTGGGAGGAGGGAGCGTTTTTGGGATCAAAAAAAATAAAAAACGCTCCTTGGTTTTTCGGGAGCCTTTAGTCTTTTTTGCAAATTTATTTTATTTACAATAATATTCCAAATGCAATTTTTTTTTCAAAGAAACAAATAAGTTTTGAGTGGGGCAACCTAATGATCAAGCTTATTGCCCTAGTATTGATATGCGATTCATGGTAATGTTAACTTCTTAAAGTAAAAGTGACATTCTCCTTAATCTTCATTTTTATCCTTTTACATAAATTTTTAACATTACCATGAAATGACTCGGGATGTTTGAGAGTGGTTCCGGCCTTGCTGGATTTCATATGGAGAAAGTAGAATTTTAGATTTCATTCAAAATCCAGTAGACTTATTAGCTTTTCAGGATTTCAGGATTGGGGGGATTGCAATGTTTCCATTGGATTTTGTCATGTATTAGGGTATGGAACTCGTATTTAATCAAGAGCACCAATCCCTCTATGTACCTTGATGTTAGTGACATTGGTGTTCGAATTCCTCTATCATGACCCTCCTAAAAATGTACGCATCACTCAAACAATATCTTGACTTGACATGATATGCTTTTTCTATCTTATGTTAATATTTAGAGGGTGATATTAATGACAAAGATCCCTATACAAATCCAGAGGTAATGACAAAGATACCTCTGGATATTAATGCTTAGAGGGTGATATTAATGACAAAGTTCCTGATTTTCCAACAAGACTAAAAAATTAGACAGTTCTCGTGGTGGCAGGAGGCCCAAGCATTAGCAATAGATAATAGACTTCCTTGTCTTTTCTAGTTTCTAGTAGTTTTTATAACTATTGACTCTTTCATATTTATTATGATATTTTTTGTAAATAATATATGAAAATTTAAGTTTGAAGTTGGCAATTATAACTCATTAGTAATGAATTATGAATATGATGCTTTGTGAAAGTTGAAAGTTGTTTCATTTCATTTCATGTTAGATATTATTTGTTGTAATGGTTACACTGAGCTTACAAGTACAACTTTGGTGATCAATGATGATAAATGTTATATATTGAATTTTGAAAGCTTGAAACTTTAAGATTGATGAATCATGAGACTCATTATGTTGTATGTTACTATTTTACTAACTTGTGGATGTGGTTGATGAAGATTTTCACTTCTAGATGATTGTTGTTATATGGTTCAATCTATGTTTTTTACATCTAATTCATCATTCTACATGCTTTTGTTGACATATATGCATCAAAATATAAATATATATATATATTATATAAAAAACGCTCCCGGAATTGCTCCCAAACCAGGAGCTTCTGAAAATGTCACTCCCGCACCTGCTCCTCGTTTTCGCTCCCGCTCCCAAGTAACCTTGATTATGTGATAATATGAATGGGAACTGATTGTTTGAGAATCCCGTATTTCATGACAAATCCAAGCACATTGAAATCATATATCATTTCATTCGAGACATGGTACAGAGAGGAGCAATGAGACTCCACCATATTCAGAATGATGAGCAGATTACTGATACACATACCAAAGCACTGCTGAAGAAGAAATTTCTAGTCTTCAGAGATATGCTTGGATTAGGATGTAACTCTTCCGTGTTCGGGACCCGATTGATCAAGAACACTGAGATGTGTGCTCTTCCCCCCTGGTTGAGCTCCCAGGGATGAGGAATTGAGCTATTGAGCTCTTGGGGATGAGGGACCTCCAATGAGGAGTATGCCCCAATCATGCATCTTGTTTCCCACCCATCTGGCTAATGGGTGTTGGCTACTTGAGATTGGATGGTGATGCTTACAAGTCATGGTAAGTTGTATCTCGCTCAAGTTCGAAGGTGTTGGTGTTCTTGAACAACATGGATTCATAGCCTTTGAGCTAAGCTATTGTGGATTCTTAGCCTTTGAGCTGAGCTATCGTGGATTCTTAGTCTATGTGTTGAGCTGTTACGGTTCCTTAGTTTTATTGACTGAGCAATATTCATTCCGGGTGGTAGCATGAGTCTCCCTGATGGTATTTGTTCCAGGTTGTAGCATGTGACTCCTTGATGTCAGGGGAAAGCATTTGGCTCCCCGATGATTATTTGGACCAGGTTGAAGCTTGAGACTCATTGGTGAAGGTTTCTTAGCTTTTATTTGGACGAGCTTGGATTCAGGGTGGTAGCAGTAGCTCCCCTGCCATGAGTATTCTTCTTCAGATTCGAGTGTTCAACATGAGCCATGATGATTTGATAGGTACAACAATTTTGGTTTTATTGATGGAAATTCCTCCCTAGTTGAGAGGGAGTGTTGAATTTTTGAGCAACTAGGGAGAAATTTCCCTAGAAATCACTTTATGTGGTTAACCCCTTTCACCCTTGAAGCGAATTATTTCTCAAGAGCAAATTATTTTTCACAAGAGCAAAAGTTATTTCAAAAATATTTTATAAAGCAATTAGATGTGTGCAAAATAAAATCACTTAAGTGATTCAATTAGACACGTGCAAAATAAAATCACTTAAGTTATCTAATTCGAATGGATCACTCTAGGAGCTTCCAAAACACTTAATTTGAGCAAGGAATTTTGCCTCAGATTTCTATATATTGAAGAGAAGCCTTTGTTTGCAACACATTGAGTTCTCTCTCTCGCTTTGGTGATCTAGCTCTCGCATTGATGATCAAGCTTTCACATCAGTAATTTATCTCTCTTATTATCAATTGTAGATCTCTTATTATCAGTAGCAGATCTATTGCAGATTTGCAAATCTATTACCATCATTGGCAGATCTATTGTTTGGCAAATCTATTATCTGGCAGATTTATTGTTTGGAAGATCTATTATCTGGTAGATCTATTGTTTGGCAGATCTGTTATGTGGCAGATCTATTGTTTGGCAAATCTATTGACAGATCTCAAAACTCTCGTTCAACTCTCGCACTAGTGGTTTCTGCTTTTGTTATTTCTGTTGTTAATGCTCTCGCTCCAGAGAAGTATTAGTGTTGCTCTCACACTAGAAGTATTTAGCTCTTGTTATTTCTGTTGTTAATGCTCTCGCTCCAGAGAAGTATTAGTGTTGCTCTCACACTAGAAGTATTTAGCTCTTGTATTGATCTCGCTCTAGAGATATTCTATTCTTGATATTGCTTTCGCACCAGAGCTTGATTACTGGTATATTGCCCTCACTTTATTAGCATTATGATCTTGCATTTGGAGAATATTTCTCTCAATATTTAGCTCTCATACTTGTGCACTTTGTTCATGCACTTGTGTCTACTGCTCTTGTTTTGGAAGCCTTTGGAGGCTTTTGGTGTTATTTTGAAGTTGTCATATTAAAAAGGGTTGTTACTACTGTTATTTGTAAAAGGGGTTTTGTACTCTAATTATGTATCTTTGCCGAACATTTGAAGGCGATCTAATGGAAGAGCATTTTAAAAGGGTTTTCCCCATAGTGTGGTTTTTCCCTAGTCTTGGACCAAATCCTAGGCCTTGTTGTTCATTCACTGTCTTCTATGGTTTATGATCTCAGAAATTAAATTTTAAACTCGCAAAATTTAACATTATCCACATACATAAATGTATCTAACTTTAAGATACTCTTAAAGAAACCTAAGTCACATGGTTCGGGTTTGAGTTTGGGTTCAACAATGATTAGGTTCGGTTCGAGTTCGAAATTTTTTATGTGGTTCATATAAGGTTTGCCATTAGGTTTATCTATATACATTTTCTATATATATATATATATATATTAAGTTTAAAATGAAATATAGAATAAAATAGTAAGATATCAACATCAATAAACATAAAAATGCTATCATGAACATGGAAATTGCAAGGATAGATTACAAGCTTGAGTTGTGACATAAGGTTACGACTTTTGATTTATGGACTTGGTCAATGGCTATGAGGTTCGATGAGGTTCATCGAACCTCAATTTTTTTAAGGTTCACCAAAATTCGAACCTCAAGGTTGAAGTTCGATGAACCTTGTGAGATAGAAAGAAACCAATAGCTTCTGGGAACTCCAACAACTGATCTCTACAGCTCTTTCGAATTTCATATGAAGATATCACATGCCTAGTATTCAGAAGGGGATAACAAGCAACATCGCGCCCTTCTGAGAAGAAACATGCAAATTTATCAAGGTACTTTTCCTTGTATCTATAAGCTTGTCACTCATGATGGTATAACCTGTGTCAACAGATAGTATACAAGAATTTGGGTTAGATCCTCAACTGCCTGAGCAAAAAATGATCAAACGTAAGATTTTCATATGTTGGACTTTGAACCAACAACCAACAATGGAAATTGTATCCACCATTGATTGCCAATAAAGGCTTGTAGCACCAGCCGAAAGGAATGCTAGAAATATATAATAAGTTGGAAATAACTTTCCTTTCTTGGAGTGTACATTCTTCTTCAAACTTTCCTGTTCAATGTAGGTGGAGAACCAGGTTGTGTGTTGGGAGCAAAATGTTGAAGCTAGTGGTAGCTTTAGAAGATCTTCTACATGGGCTTGGTGTTTAAGCATATGGAAGATGATGTATTGCCTCTTCTAGGTGCTTGCTTGGTAAGTGACTTGTATCTTCTTTCCTAAGTGTATATTCCCACGGAAAAGAGGACTGAGTTGGAGCCCTTGTCAGAAAGGGGGGTATTTGTAGGCTACAGTGAGGTCTCAAAGGTCTACCGAGTCTATATTCTAGGATAGAGGAAAGTGATTTTGAGTAGGGATGTTAGATTTGATGAGGGCAAGACCACTAGTAAATCTCATGAGATAGAGTTAACAATGTTAGAGGAGCGGGAGCGAGATGCTCACAAGGATGAACAACAACCAACAACAGCAGGGACATAGTCAGTATATGAGGCAAATGAGCTGGATATTCCTTCGAGCTCTACCAGGACGAGGCCGAGATGGGCCGAGATTACCTTGAGGGATGTTGAGGAGCATGTTGAGGCTCCTAGCAACACCTTTAAGCATATTTGATCTCCTACCGGATTTTCCAGCTATTTGGCACTGTTGACCAACATTAGTGAGTCTGAGCCTTCCACTTTTAAGGGGGGTTACAGATGAGCAGGTCTGGAGGGATACCATCGTAGAGGAGTATAGCTCTATCTTGAGCAATGACAGGACAAAGTGCCAAGACCGGAGAGAAAGTCCGCGGTCACTTCTTGATGGATCTATAAGATCAAACATGCGGGGAATGGCAATGTTGAGAAGTACAAAGCAAGGTTCATGGCGAGAGGGTTTTCCTAGACAGAGGGAGTGGATTATGAGGAGACATTCACACCTATCGCCGGATATGCATCCATTAGAGTATTATATCCATTGCTTCAGAGATGGGGTGGAGGATACTTTTGATGGATGTGAAGACTGCTTTCCTCAACAGAGTATTTGCAAAGGAGGAGTATATTGAGTAGCCTCAGGGCTTTGAGGTATATGGGAGAGATTCACATGTATGTAGGTTGAAGAAGGCCCTTTATGGGTTGAAGCAAGCACCATGCGCATGATATGCTAAGATTGATGGATATCTTTATGCTTTGGGCTTCACCAAAAGTGAGGCGGACTCCAACTTGTACTATGTACTTGTTAGGGGTGAGCCACTCATCTTGGTGCTTTTGCCATGTCGCTTGCACACCTAAGTTAATGTGGGAAAAATCCTCAACCCCACTAGGCATGGCCTTGGTGGCAAAGCTCAGAGAAGGGGCTATCACCTAATCCCAACTCTCTTTGTCTAGGCTCTCTCATGGCTAAAGTCAAAAGGGGTGGAACCTAAGGAAGGTTTCTAAAGGAAGGACTTGTTGAAAATCAACAAGTTCTAGGAGACTAAAGGCAAGACAATCACCTACAAATGCAACTTGATCTAGATTCTAAAATTAGAAAGTACAAGAGTTTATGAGCAATGTAAAGATAAATTCAATTAAGATCAATATGGCATTCAACAAAAGTAAAGATGAGAAATCAATGCCTTATAAAACAATGCTCAAGTAAAGATTATATACTTGCAAAATGGAAATAACACTTCAAGTTACATTGATAAACAATGCTGCAAGACAAATGTTAGTACAAGAAATATTGAAATATGAACAATAAAATATAACTTGCAAAAAATGAAACTTGTACTTTAAAAGAAATGCTCAATTAAGACAGGACAACATCAAATGGCCATGAACAAATAATTTAGACTAACAAGTACAAGAGAGATACAATATAATGTTGCAAGTAAGATAGAATGTTCACAAATCAACATGATGGAAAATAAGATTATGCCAATTTAAACTACGTGAGATGCAAGCTATCTTGGTTAATTTTAATTGAATGCTTAATCTATGGTGATAAATATTCTGTCAATTTCTTACACGAAGGTAAATATTGGGGTGAGTTGCAAGGAAGATGGGCTAAAGAGGCACAAGTCCTTCATTAACAACACTTTCCAAGATCCTTGCAATCCACATGCCTTTGTTCCTACAAGGGCTCGACGACAAGAGAACTGCGAGGTCACGTGTTTTAACCTTACTATGTACACAAGTGAAAGAAAAATCAGAAAATGTTTATCCTAAAGTGTCTATTCAACCAAGCTTATGCTTGGAGGTAGATTTTAAAAATGCAAGCTTAAGTTTAATATGCAAGTGAAATGCCTAAGTGTTAATGAAATGCCTTCAAAGAGATATATTGATAACAATGTGCTTCATGTAGAGAGATAACAAACCAAATCTGTGATCTAAATTGCATTAAGCACAATATGACTTAAGCTTGTAATGATGCTCAATAGAACATGCATCAATAACTCAATGGAAACGATGAATTAAAAATTAGCTCAATGTTTAAAATACCAACTCAAGTGCCTTGAAATGAAAAATGTATTTTCACTTCAACATATTATGATAAATATCCAAGTGAAAGTTGCATTGTAAGGCAAGAGAGCATAGGCTAATGAGTTGCTCCAAGATGTAAATGGAATATTCCTTGAGCTAATGAACCAATAAATGCACAATTAGACTGTTCAAGCTAGATAGCAAATAAATGGAACTTGCTCCAAGTGTATATATGTGTTCAAAGTAAATCTCCCAATGAAACAAGTTGCAAGTAAACTAGACCAAATTGAGCATGAAACTATGAAGTGAATGAAATTGAAACTAGATGGCATGAAATGAAAAAAAGAACAATTAGCAAGCGACCATGAAATATTAGCTTGCCAAATGAAATAAAGAGAGCATTAACAATACTAAAACTAAATTCAAAAAAAGAGAAATGAAAGGCTAATGAAACAATACACAAGAAGAGGGTCTTCTCCCAAAAGAGAGAAGGGGATGGATGCCAAGGGGATGGTTCCCCAAGCTCCCAAGAAAATGTCACTTTATTACGATGATGTTACAAATTGAAGGCCTAAAGCCTTAAATAAGTAGAATGAAAGTGGAATGGTTACAATCCCTCAATAATACGAGGCTTTAGAAGAAGAGGTGAAGTGATAAGGAGGCACTTGGTCTTGAAGTTCAAAATGGAAAGGGTTCCTTGGCTTATGCTTTATCTCCCTTTCTTCAAACTTGAATTGCCTCCAAGAACACCTATAAGACAACAATCAATAGAGTTACTATGCTAGAGAAATAGTGTTGAAATATGTGAGAGGAAATCACATGCATAAGAAGGAAGTAATTAGAAGCCCAGTGCAAGGATTAAAGACCCTTTATATTACAAATTCCCTCACTAAGATCAACTTGAAAGAGCTGATTTAGTGAGTGAGAGTTGGGATTTAAATCCAATAACTTAGCCTCAAATGCTAGATAAATTCAATATGTTCACAAATGGGAGAAGAAAATATATGGTTTTTAGAGATGGAAAAAAAGCATAGGGCTCATGAAACCCCCTTTTAAATCGATCTCTTGATGTCTTATGAGATTGTTGGCTTGAACAACTTGTGGGATCTTTGATACCCTTGGAGGTGACTATTCCAACCGAAGAATTCCTCACACTCCAATAGACTTAGCAAACTGTCCTTTGAATACACAAATGCTTGTAAACCAATTGTTAGTGCAAGAGAGACTTAACATATAGAGGCCAAGTTGAGCTTGTCATTCAACTGAGAATAACAAGCTACAACAATAGCACAAAATATATGAAGCCCAAAGGAGGTTGTAGATAGCCACAAATCTCCCAGCCATAGACAAGAATGCCCTTAGGCAAATGCACAAAAACCAACTAGATAGCAATTTCAAATCAATGGAAGATAATCATATAAATGAAAAACAGCATCAAATGAAACAGGTATACCTTGTCAATCAAAGATGCACCACAAGAGAAGTTAGTAATGCCAAAGATTTTTAGTTTATTGAGTTCAATAACAATTTCAGCATAGTAACAATAAGCACACGCTTCAAAACCATGCTCAACAATGAGAGAGGTTAATTTTATACGAACCTAGGAGAAAATCCCAATGTAGAAGAGAAATGCCAAGTGCCCAAGAAGCAAATCGAACCCTCCAAGTGTCTTGCAAGACTGATATAGATGGCATCAAAGAAAATCGAACTACTGGTAGGTGTCTTCAATTAGTTGTGCATTCTTCCTTCCTTGGGCAGCGTATTCCCTTTCGTCACGTGCAATTTTGTTTTTGTGGCTGCCTAGTGTGAAATGTAGGGATTCAAGTGGAGACAAATTCCTCCCCAACTTCCAGCTCACTACAAGTGTAAATAGGCCCAAATCATGTCAAAATCCTTGCTACTTGGAGCTCCAAATCTGACATTTGCTGAGTCTAACAGCTGGTGCATTCCTTGCTTTGTGGATGAGTCAAGCTAGTGTGGAGGGACAGCTAGGATTTAACTCCCAAAAAATCTGCTACTAAGTGAACTTTAGACTATCGTAAAATTTGTGATCAAGGTAAGTTTTATGTTGCGTGGAGCCATTGAATGGAACCTTCTTCAGCTAGAATATGTGGAGCAAGGAGGAGGGAGTGATGTTGGGTCCATATCCCACTCTCTTCATTGAAACTTTAACTTTAGACTTTCAATAATCTTCACCCAAATAATTTATGAGGACCCAATTTACCTATGCATCGATCCATTGGAAGAAATTTGACTTGCCTAATGAATAATTTGAACCCCCATAGCTGGCCCGCCAATTGATTTTTCCATGGGCATTAATTCCTTTGATGAGTTGGTGCCAAGTCACCCCTTGATTTGTCCCTTTGACTTGCCCACCAATTGATTTTTCCATGGGCATTAATTCTTTTGATGAGTTGGTGCCAAATCACCCCTTGATTTGTCCCTTTGACTTGCCATGTCACATGTTGACTTATTTGACTTTGGTAAAAATAATTATTTTTTCCAATTTTTTTTGAATTTGTTCTCATTTTTGCCACTAACATTATGAAAATTGGCTTTTGAGGGACTATAGGTCGTTTTTTCACTCTCAAAGTGGGTCCTAGGATAATGTTGGGGCTCTGAGAATGAATTTCGAGTAGTCACCAAGTAAAAAAACACTCCAAGGTGGACTCTCTTGCTGATCTAGTCTCAACATCCTAGGTCTGTTACATTTATTCATCATGCTAGTGACATTTATACAATATCCTCGTAGGGCTGCTGAATGTGAGGACTGAATGAAGAAAGAGAGAAGGAAAGAGGCTTAGAAGCATTGATGATCGACATTTTGAACCACATAAGATGGTTCAAAATGTCGATATATTAACCAATGTCAATGCAATGGATCCAGAAACAAATTCTACGCACAATACAAATCACAGAAGCCTTAGATCTATAATTTTGCCCTTTATGGAAGGGAGAAATTTGAAGAAATCCGTTCATTTGAACAATTCAGATTACAGATTGCAAAAAGAAAGTCTGATCTCACCTTATTTATATATATCACCTTTAATGAGATCAAACTTTCACATTTTTAATTAATCCAAATGGTGAACCACATAAGATGGTTCGAAACGTCGATATATTTACCAATGTCAATACGATGGATCCAGAAACAAATTCTACACAATACAATTTGTAGAACCTTAGATCTATAATCTTTGCCCTATACGAAAGGGATAAATTTGAAAAATTCCGTTCATTTGAACAATTCAGGTTACAGATTGCAAAAAACAATGTCTGATCTCACCTTCTTTATATATATAATTTTTAATGAGATCAGACTTTCACATCTTTAATTAATCCTGATGATGAACCACATAAGATGGTTTGAAACATTGATATATTAACCTATGTCAATGCGATGGATCCAGAAACAAATTATACACAATACAAATTGCAGAAGTCTTAGATCTATAATTTTTGCCCTATACGGAAGGGAGAAATTTGAAGAAATCCGTTCATTTGAACAATTCAGATTATATTGCAAAAAGAAAGTCTAGTCTCACCTTTTTTATATATATCACTTTTAATGAAATCAGACCTTCACATCTTTAATTAATCCTGATGATGAACCACATAAGATGGTTCGAAACGTCGATATATTAACAAATGTCAATGTGATGGATCCATAAACATGTTCTACAGACAATACAAATCGCAGTAGCCTTAGATATATGATTTGGGCATAATGAATATTATAAAGGAAGCCTAGCAAAGAAGTGAAGGCTCACCGAACTGAAGAGAATGAGTCATCATGGAGAGAGGGATTTTTTCTAGTGTGTGGCTAAGTGGTTGGAGGATAGAGGAGGAAAAGCGCGAATGTATTGAGGGCAAATCCAGGAGGCTGGGTTGAGGAGATTGCATGGCTGAGTTGCTAGAGGAAGATTGATTTGATTTGGAGAAAACCGAATTTCTGGAGGGTCGACTTTTCCTAGGGTGCAGTGGTGGCATGTAAGGAGGGTGCAAGTCGATTTTGTTGACTGATTTTTCAGGCCGATTTCTTCTGGAGGCTGAATACCTTGGGCCAAGTTAAGTTTGAGGGAGCCAAGTTACAGATTCCGGATACTGTATTTTTCCTTGTATCATTGTGGGTCGAAAACCCAGATTTTTCAGATTAATAGATGGTAGAGAACTGTTGTGGGTGAATTATTGTTGCAATGTGTTATTGATCTCTCTAATTGAAATTCTGCTGCATATATATTTTTCTACAAGTTAAAAATAGCAGTGATTTTATTTTTCAGTAATTCAGTATTTGTTTGCCGTGAAAAAATAAATCTGGTTGGTATTCGAAATTTAGCACAAAAAAGTGTGCATGTTGCTACCCTCAGTGACACAATGAGTGGGTAGCGGAGGAGGATTCATAGGATTAAGGTTTGGGCTCTGCTGATGCACAAAAGTTCAAAACTTAAGTTTGCTGTTGTGGACAGACTTTGAGATTCTACAGGAGGGTGTTTGTATTTAACATGACTGCCCCATGGCTGCTGCTTCAATTCAGTTTCTATTTGGCTTTCTTATATTTAGCCTCATTGTAGGCATCCAAGGCAAAGTCTTCTTGGTGTCTAACATCTGAGGTGGCACTTGGCTAGTAAGCTACATCATGGTCAGCTATTCTGACAGGGAGATATTTAAAGCAGTTTATGCCCCATGATAATTCTTTCCCACACAGGCGACATTTTACTTTCCTTGCCGCACCTGATTTCTCACAATAGTTGCAAGCAAAGTCTCTTTCTGTTGACATTATGGGGTTTTCAATTCTTTTGATGATTGTCCTAGGGTTTTATGGTGGAAAAAACTGAAAAAATGTCTAAAAAATTTGCTTTGTGGGAAAGTTTCTTTGGGAGCTTAGGGTGAGTTGAAAACTTGGAGAAAAGAGAGTTTAGCAGTGTCTAAATGAGTGAAATCACTTGTGAGAACCCTGAAATAGATTGCTGCTACAGTTCTGAATGCCCAAAACATGGTGATTTGGATGCAGACTTTTTTTTCCTTTGGCCTCACTGAATACTGGAAACCCCTAGCTGTTGTAAAATCCCTTAGGTAAAAATTATCCTTAGGTTTGAAAAGAGCACATGGAAAGATCTATATTCCTACTAGTATCACGTATTCTTTCAATTTTTGCAACCAGAGACAATATTGAATGCAATAAAACAGTGTAACCAGTATTCAACAACTGATACACATAAAGCCAATCCAGCAATACATAATGGGTTATAAATCGATATTCCTTCCAATTTCACATGACAATTTAGATTTACAACAATTGCTATTAAATCAGTAAACCCTAATACCTAATGCTCTAGGTCTGACCATACAACCACCCTCAGTAATTGCCTTCTCTTTTCTGCTCCTTTGCTTGTTACTTTCTTGAAACTCTGCGCACCACTTAGATGAATTACTGAAAAACAAGGCAACTGAATACTGAAGCGAAATTTACTTTCCGCAAGATACAAAGTTTTTTAACTTTCAACATGCAAGGAAAATAATCGAGATAAAAAACACATGCACACAAAATTGACACACTTGTTTTACTCAGGGATCCCAAAAGGGAAAACCTGCTTTCTTTGTTGTGGTATTTTATTGATTGTTCTTTGAGCAAATAGATCTGAGACAATTACACTGCTACTGCAGCCAACGATCTGTCTTTGAGAAAGCGCTAGGCCTCTCCTCACTATTCTCAGCTCTACAACTGTTCTCTGCTGAAGATAGTTTCGAATTTCCCTGAAAATCCTGATCCTTGCTCCACAATCCTTGCACACTCCTGGCTCTTAAATCATTGCGGCTTGCACACTTTCTCCTAGATCCTTTGTGCACTTAGGCTCCTAAATCCTTGTGTACTAGCTCCTAAATCTATGCGCACAATTGCTCAACTGATGAACATTCCAAAATAAAGAATGATCTGTGATCTTGTGCCTTCTTCCTTCTGTTTATATATAGAAATCGATGCATGCAGGAGGCCTAGTCAAATTTCAGTTCACACTAGTGTCATGAGTTTCCTTTGCTAGTTAGCTGGAGCAAGTCCCAGTTACACTTGGACTAGCTCTCAGTTAACTAGTTTGAGTTCCTACTTGATTTATTCTAGTTGTGATTGCGAGTTAATTGAGAACTCAATTCGTTCTCTCTCCAATCAACACTGAAGTTTTAACTCGTTATAACTGAACTTGTCACTGTGACCTCATCCTGTAGTCTAACTGATGCTCCAACACTACACATACAAACTTGATGACCATTTCAGTAAACTGGAAATCAACTCATTGTAACTGAAGTCTATCTCATGAATTAGCACTCATGTGAGAGAAAGACTAATTCATGGTCTTCGTTGGCTAAGGCACAAGCCAGAAGACCTTTCATCGCTACATTTTCAATATTGCTGCCACAGTACAGATTTCGTTTGCCACAGTTCATGCCACAGAAATGTTCTGATGCTACAAACACACCTCAGGATTGTCCTGCTGCCATAGACCCACCTTTGCTAATGTCACAGGGTTGATCCAATAGCCCTAGAGGTGATGCATTGCTACAGATTTCTTCAGAAAAAGGTTACAAAGGTGAGCTGCCACTGCCTAAACAGTACTTCGCTGTTCCAAACATGCCTTTGCTGACCAAACCAGACTTCAGAAGGGTTTGCTGCCACACTTGTTACCTCAAACAGATCTGCTGCCCTCAACCTAACTTCGGAAATGATTTGATGTCTCAGATTTTCCCTCCACGCTGAGCTACTGCCACAAAAAATCTCCTCAGGGGTAGCCGCAGCCTCAGTAGGGTCTATTAAACCCTTGCTGTCACAGTGGGATCCCTTCACAGGTAATCTGCTGTCACAATTGAAGCCCTCGCTTCCCAAGAGACTTCGCCATCCAGATTTAGCCTCAGAAAAATAACGCTCTGTCACAAGAGCCTGCCCACATGATGGGCCACTGCCTCAGGTAGGGTCAAAGAAACCCTCGCTGCCTCAAATTTAATATTGGAATTTGGAACACTTCTCTGTTTCAGTCCTGTCCACAGAGAAGCCTTTGCAGGTTCAGTCCTAGCCTCAGACCCTTCACTGTCTCAATATGGATGAATTCTGCCTCAGAAAATTACTCTAAACAGAGTAGCGAGAAGGGATCGGCTAGGGTGGAATCTTTCACCACCGAAACTAATTAAGTGTATTATGGGATCCAGATTTGATAAAGTATATGCATGGCAGTTGGGTGTTGGGAGTTGGTACTCAGCTGGCTGATTATAGCCTCATTTATAAACATAGAATGTACATTCTGTTTTTACCAAATGCTTATATCAAGCTGGCTGTTGTCAACAAAATAAATGAAAACATGCCTGCATGAATACTATAAGTGGCAATAATACCTTGAACTTTTAGTTTCAGTGCTAGTACAAGTATCCAACTAAGAAAAGAATCAGTTTTTTGAGGAAGCATTCTTCTATCTTGCATATTTTCTTCAATCATTCTATTTATTATTTTAGTCTCTTGTTCAATTGGTCAAGTTGATAGCATGTTTCTGATTTTACAAGTGATTGTTTGGTTGCAGGTGCCTTCATACATCTCACGATCCGTGGCTGGCAGTTATGATAATGAGGCTGTAGCTATATTTGCTTTGATCTTTACATTCTATCTATATATCAAGGTTCATACATGTGCAAACCTTATTTAGTTTTAAGTATAGCTGAAATCTGAAAATAATGGTATCTATATTTGTAAATCATATACCTAAGTCATGTCCATTCAAAAATATTTGCACACACTGTCTTACAATATGGAGTTACATTGCTGAGGAAATTGACTGGAGTCCGCGATGAAATTAATCTTATTATGGAATGAATTTGTTTTTAATTGCTGGAGCTTTCTGTTTTATTAACGTGATTGTTGTATTGAATTTTTGCAGACATTGAACACTGGATCTCTCTTTTATGCTACTTTAAATGCCTTAGCTTACTTTTATATGGTAAGCAGGCCACTGGAATAACAATTGATATCCATGCATGGCAGATTTGTTGCTATCGATATTATGAAGATAATTTAATACAGGTTGTCCTTTGTAGGTCTGTTCCTGGGGAGGTTACACATTCATAATAAATCTTATTCCAATGCATGTTCTTCTATGTATTGTGACTGGCCGGTACTCATCTCGTCTTTACATTGCTTATTCGCCTCTGGTAAGTGCACATGTGCAAATGGTGGTAGTTACAGTAGCTCACCTTGGTATCCATGTATGGTCTTTTCAATTTTTTTAACTGAAAATTTGTGTGGCTAACAAACAATGCATATTTAATCATGATAGGGATGTAGCTCAAATTGACTCAGTTTCATGCAGATGTAAAATTGTTTGCAGAAAATTGATAGGGAAACTTAAACACAGATGAATAGAGAAAAGATAGAAGATATCTGAAGGAATTACTACTAAAAATCAGAACTGGCTGCACCCATTGAAATGCAAATATGTTAGTTGGAGGCATTATAAATGCCCTTTGTAGAGAGAGAGAGAAAGAAAAGAAGAAATTATGTAACATGTGTTGGTGGCCAAAGTGGACGAACAACATGGAATATAATAATATATATAGCAAAGTAATGGCAGACTTGAAGTGTATAACTTATTGAAACATGAAATTCTCTGGCCAAATCTGCTGAAAAGAAAATTGCCCCCTCGATCCTGCTGTGTGGATTGATTTTTGTTGCAGATTGTTCTAGAATCAATGCTCTATACATACCTTTTTGTATCACCTAGACTTTGACCCAGGGTAAGTACTCAATTTGGAGTGTGCTGAAATATATTGACACAGGCATATGGCACAACAATACTGGTTTAGCCATGATATATACTGAGGGAAGGTGTTCAAGGCCATAATTGTATTTGCATTAATGATGAGCCTCAAGTGTATACTGTCAACAAATGATGCCCAGTAGCTAAGTTGCCTCGAGAGTTATTCCAGAGTCGAGGAAAGAATGACATCCTGAAATCAGACTAGAGATTTAAGGCATTATACTGAAGGCATCTATCCTCCATTTGTTTGGGTTCGGTGATATGTGGATTCGCATAGTCAGGTGCATTATATAGTGGGGGTTAGAGGAGAAAACTTTATCTGAAGATGATGTACTTACAAATCTCTGTGGGTATGAAGATGATCCAGCACCGTACTGTAGAGCTTCCAAATATATTTCCCTTTTCATCCAGAGATGATAGAATTAAAACAAGTCAGGCGGAAAAGTTGACAAAACTTGCAGTAGAGCACTGATTGCTCTTGTTAGTGAATTTTGAATGAATCCCCATGGAACACTGAGTGAATTCAGGGCTACATTCCCTTCTTTGGTATTATGTAGCAGATTTCTCTCAGAGTTGTCAGAATTAATCAAAGTCTGTTAAATATCAGGCAGAATTTGTTCTAAAACTGGCTGATTTACTAATTATTTGGGGGACTTAACCCCATTTTCTTCCCTAATTTAACTAAAATTGGTATGCTTATCAAGATGAAGACAGACTTCTTAAATGGCCTGAAAATTTGAAAAAATATCAAACATCTAATTCCCTTCATCCCACTAACTTAAATAATTTCACCATTGTTCCTGTGGAGACCTGGACTTCACTGGGCAGGTTGTTTCTAGAATAAGCAAAAGGAAGAACCTAAAGTTCTAAACTATCATTGAAGCAATGGTTTTTGCTTGCTCCGCACTCAAAAACCTTCAAACATCCTTAAAATTTTTTGGCAGAAAACACCAGGCTGAAAGGTCGAACCCTTATATTTCCACCCAACAACGTTCATTTATATTCTTCTTGTCTGTTAAATGAATATCCATCAACAAGGGCACAACTTTAAAAAGGGTACACCAACCCTACCATAGTTTCTTTTGAAGAACCCTAGATAGTTTCTTTTGAAGAACCCTAGAAGCCATCTCAACTACTTCAAAGAAAAGTAGGAAGGAACCATGACCCAGGTAATAAAACATGTATGTGATTATTCATTTAAAATTTTCCAATGTAAACCAACTGATGTGTGCACAAAATGACAACGTGAATATTAACAATGAATGAACAAGAGTAGCAAACCATATTGGATCAAGCATGCAAGTAGAAAGAAGAGATTGCTTCACTGTTCACATATGGCACACTCTTCACTGTATTATCTCTTTATATAGGTATGGAATAGCTGTAGAGTGATCATGTTTGTCCAAATCGCCTAGGGCTCCAATCAATATATATATATATATATATATAGTTGGGTGATCAGGTGTGACTAAGCCTCCTATGAATTATGTACAATGAGAAATGAAGTTGCAAATTCAAATTATAATATGTAGTCTAACTATGCCCAGCAGGGAATAGGGACTATGTTTCATGTATTCATCTCTGTTGAGAGGAAAGTGTCCTCGATTTTTGATGGTGACATCATGGTCTATTGAAGAAAAACATGAGCTGTAGGGCCAATGAATACTTGAGGATAAATCTTGCTCAAATGTGAGCTTGTGCAACCACTATTGTTTGGATGGAAGAAGAAATGGTCATGTTGAAGAGTTATGCTTACCATGGGCCCTTGCAGTGTAGGTGCTGTTGAGAAATCTAGGGGCAGCTAGATAAGATGATTTCTTTTACTTTGATAACTGCTTGTGATGTATTTTAGACTTAACTTGTTTAGCTTCTTTGTAGCACTTATTATTATTATGTTCTTATCATCAAACAACTACCAAACCATAAAGAACAATGAGACAAGAGGACACAAGATATAGGCTATCACCTAGGGCCAAAACCTCTCCTCTTGAGAGGAAAACCCCCAAGAACTCTACTCTTCTTATAAAACTTCAAGTGACGGATTCCAAGACTTATGACCCTTGACCAAGACCCTCTAAGACCAAGTTAAAACTCCTCTTTTAAGGACTTACTTTTCATGGAGTCAATCCAAGTCAAACTTGTCTTATGACACCAACAACTTCTCCCATGACCAAGATTTCAGACTTGGAACTGACTGCAATTTTTGGCCCTTGTTGTAGAAACCCTAGGTGGCACGCGTGAGAGAATTATGGTAACTTTTGCTTCTTCTCTTCTTCGCTAGGGCAGCCTTCTCTTCCTTGATTGCTTAGCTTGCAAAATTGACTTCTCGTCACACTAGATTCGGCTTCTTCTGCAACTTGTCTTTGCTGCAGCAACAATGATGCCCTAGATCTCGCACGTGTGAGGTGATGTAGCCCAAAACCAAATCATAAATTTTGTTTTTCTTATGTTTGTTCCTCCTCTTTCTCGCTCTTCTTTAGGTCTCCTTCTTGCATTCATCAAACTTCTTGTTGATGAATTGATGTCCCTTTGAATGAGGCTGAATGCTCCTATATATAGGCTTCCTTGAGTGCCCTAATAGGTCGACTTGCTCCTTTTGAAGGCCTACTTGATTGTAGCACTATGACAAGGTCTTGGAGGGTCTTTGACTCAATTTTAACTCAAATAAATTTTTTTTTACAATATTTAACATGCCCAAAAGTGTCTTCCATACATGATAATGACTCAATTGATTTGTAGACTCAATGACAAGCCCTAGAAGAACTCAATGGGTGCTTGACCTATAAATAAATTTCTCTTGAGCATGAAACACATGCCTAAAGAATGACAATAATAAATTTATTTATCTCTTTACATCAAATACATAAAATCATGATTATATATGTCATTATGAAGATCAAACCTAGTTACATATTTCAACAGGTGCAACAATTATAAAATGTAGATTTTGTGCGGAGAGGAAAACAATGAATAGGGGTTCTTGGAAATGATGCAATGTCACCTTTGTCAGAATTGAAGTTAGGGCATAATTAGTTGGGTGAGGATGAGGAGTGGGATGTGGAATTGATGCTTGGAATGGTACCTCCCTATTGAAGTCTAAAGCCATAGGGGAGGTTACAATAGGTTAGGAAGAATGATCATTAGGGCACAATGAGTTCTAAACATGTAGAGGTCAACTTGCTTAAGAACATGTCCCCATTGTTTTAAAAAACGGCCGAGTCGACTCTGACTCGGCTGAGTCAGACCGAGCCAATGCCTGGTTAGGTCGGCTTGGTGGCTGAAACAGAACAGTTGGCCGGGTTGTTACCGAGCCAGTCATTTACTTGGTTGACTCGGTAACAACTCGGCCGACTCCGTAATGACTCGGCCGACTCGGTAACAACTCGGCCGGCTCGACTCTTTGACAAAAATCCTGGAGCACATTTGTCAAAAGTTGTTCTGCCTCCTACATATCAATGGTTGGGTTGTTGTTTATTCCATATTTATATCCCTAAAGCAATCAATCACTGTGAGAAAGTTTTGAAAATTACAAGGTCGAAGTATGGTTATCCTAGTGGCATGAATTAGAAAACTAAAACAATGCATTGAGTCATACAATGTTTTTAAAAAGGCAAACATTCTGGCAATGGACTAATAAATACATATTTACCTCTGATTGTTCTGGAGCTTGACCATAATTAAATCAAGGGTTTTGAGACTTCATTAGGGGCAAAAAATTGATAGTATTGTTGTTGTAGTCTAGTGATTGTCCTTAGGCTGAGGCAGAAAAGAATCCTGGCATTGGTGGCTAAGTATGAACTTTGTATTGGACAATGCATTGGGTGCCATTCTGATATATTGGATATATTCATGAGCCTACTTTGATCATATGTTGTCTTCTCTCTATATTCTAAAGCTTTGTGTTTGGAAACATGAATGAAAATTTTTAAAATTATGTTTTTTATGAAAAATAAATATTTAATGTATTTTTTACAACGATCGAGTCACTGAAATCACACCGGCTGAGTCGATACCTAGTCAGAGTCGGAGTCGGAGCTGACCCTCAGCTGCTTCTGAACCGGAGTCGGAGTTTTAAAACATTGCTCTTCCCCTACATTAAGTTGGAGAAGATGTGATCTATTAACTTTTAAATATCCTTGTGAATAATATAGTTGTTGAAAAATCCATAATACTAGGCCCTTCTATCAAACAATAGTGCTTGCCAAGAAGCATGTAAGAACAATCTAGTAGTGTGACATGTAATCTCATATATCAATAAAATTTTTAATGGAAAAGGTGGTAGAAAACCTTTTTGATTGGTGTGGGTGAACTTTCTCCCTTTATGCATCCAAGATGATGTGGTTATGGGAGTAGCACATAAGGGGAATAGAGTGAGTTGACCAATTGCTAAGAAACCAAACATTGTTGGGAGAAAATGTGATCTGATAGTCTTTCTTGCCCTCATGAAGTCTACAGATGTTGAAAAATGCAATCTACTTTTCCCTTTTGTCAAACTTGTAGGGCTTACCAAGAAACATATAGTGGAAAAGGTGATAGAAAACCTATGCATCACAAGTGTGGAAAAACTTGCTCCCTTTAACTTGCTTCCTCATGTACTTCCCTTTCTCACTCATCTAAACATTTTTGGTGCATTGTCTTCCCTTGCCACTATCCCCTCCCATCTGACCTTAACCTAAGATCCTAAGTTGCATGGTACAAGGAAATGGAAATGCTTATCTAAAATGGAAACACATTGAAAGCATGAACCCCAAATATCAAGAAATGGGGAAACATGATATATTAAGTTTTGACCTTTAACATTATAATTTAGAATACATATATATTCATGAATAAATGAGCAAGTGCCTAGGGTCAATAAAATCGTGCTATAAAAAATACCTACATATCATCAGAATCATTGCCTATATTGGGATCCTTATCATCAATATCACCCACTAAGCATTAAAACAAAATATAAAAAGCTTAAGATATCAAATCTAGAGTTTTTTTGAGTGATGGGTACACTTTTACTAAGGTCATGATAGAGGATTTCAACAATAGATGCCGCAAACATCAAGGTACATAGGGGGCTTGGTGCTCTTGATTAAATGCTAGTTCCATTCCCTCGTACATGACATAATCCAATGGAAACATTGCAATCCCACCAATCCTAAAATCCTAAAAACTGTTAAGTGTGCAATATTTTGAGTGGGATCTAGAATTCTACTTTCTCCATATGAAATAAAATGAGGTTGGAATCACTCTCAAACATGTTGAAATTATTAATGGCAAAGTATCTTTCATTTACATACTTTTACTAAGAATTCAAAATGATCATTAATTACATAACATATTCTTAACATTACCATTAACTACATAGCATTAGTAGGGCTCTACAGTTGAATATTAGACTGCCTCACTCATAAATATTTATATTTTAAAAAATAATGTGTTCAACCCACACACACTGCATTTGTGTTATACGACTTGGAATGCATTGTATGAGTGCGGAAGCATGTTGTATAGTGCCTTAAACACGTTTTGAAGTTCTTGTATCGAAACATGCCTGGTAGGGGAGGTGTGTTTCTTGCAACATAGCCTAGATCCATGTTCTCTCACATATCCACTCTCTAGATTTAGGTTACCTCTCCACCCTCTTCCTGCTTCTTATTCTTTGAAAATTACATTAGAGAGGCCACATGGGTGATGCATAGGAGCAAAGCAACATACACGGGTGGTTTCTAGGCAAATTTATATATGCACGGTCTTTGTGCTTTGGTTCCTTCTTTCGCCGATCTCTTCAACCATGTGGTCTGTATCAATTTCTTATCGACACGATCCCAAAACATCATTCACTTGATACACAAATCGATTCCTAGCTCAGATCCCAATAATTACATGATGATAATGGTGGGCGACATATTCTTAAAGCTCTATGCTACATCCCTTGACATGTAGGTCTCTAGGGAGCTTGAGTGGAGGCAATTTAGGGCAGGATGACAAGCTAGATTCCAACCTGAGCACCAAACTATTGATCACATCTTTACACTCAGAGCCATCATGGAGGAAGCTTAACATTGCTCTTCGAAAGTTTGTTTTTGTTTTGTAGACTTTTAGAAAGCTTTTGACTTTGTCTTAAGGGAGGCTTTATTCCAGATATCAGAGATTTTTCCACCGGGAAAATCGTAATCATTCATTTATGTTTGAAAAATTACATATAGTAGATGCTGATAGCATATGCAGTATTGGCTTTGTTGCCATGTCTTTGTAATAAATACCTCCTTTTGTCACCATGACTATACAAAAATGGTGCTGAAAACTGGTCTCATACCACGCATGGCATGTAGCATAATATAGTCTGTAATAAACATAGCTGAAATAATTACAATGTCGTTCACCACGTAGGGTGAGAGCAAAAAATATAAGTCTGAAATTGGTTTCTGCAGTGATATTTAGAATGTAAAATCAAAAACTGTATAGTCAAAAAACCAAAGACTAGGGCCTGATTGCCCTGTGATATGCCTGGTCTATGTACGACTGGTGATAATACTGGTACTGTTCAGCTCCATTATGCTCCTGAATCATCCACTGTCCTCTGGGTAATAGCGAGGCCTCCTTGGATAGCCTATCAACGCTTTGGTTATATTCCCTGCAGATGTGTTGACATGAGATTCTGTTAAATTGTGATTTGAACAAAAATACTTCATCCAGTCTAAGAGTATGTGCATGACAGGTAGAGACATTTTCTTTTTACAAAGTCGGTTGCTAGATATATTCAAAAAAGGAGGGGGAGACTAAGCTCCGGTGTTACATTGGAAGAGCTCACAGTATGAGCTTGCAGCTGAATTACACTGTGACATTTCACCGGAATGCTTTTATAATCCGATTGGAAGATTCTAGTACAAGTGTAGATTCTAATAAATTGGGACAAAAGCAAGCTGACTTTACAATACGTCTAGTCTATACTTACGTGACTGATCTGCTGAGTATTGGAATCCTCCGGGTGGCTGTCAGCTTCTGCAACTTTTGCACTAGAGGAACTGGTGCTTGGGCCGTTGAGCTTGTCCATCATAAACTTGAGAATCTCAACAGACTCCTGAATGTGCGCACAGGTATTTGAAAGAGCGCTGAATTGCTCCCGCAGAGAAGAGATGCGGTAAAGGAAGAGGTTGAGATCGACCTCATATTTGGCTGTGATAATCCTTGTAGCAGCATCGATTTTTTCGTCTAGAAGACGCTGATGCATTCTGACTTGTTCAAGTTCAGCTTGAAGATCACGGCAATGCAGGCAATCCTCACTTCGATCCATCAAAAAAACTTCAAAGCTGGCCTGGAGCGGCGCTGGAAGAGGACTCTCACCAACTGGTGCGACAAAACTGGGCACAGGTCTGTAGGAGATATCAGACTTGGATTCAGAAGCTGCAACCGGGACCAGAATAGGGGTATAGTGAGACAAAGAGGCGGACCTTATTAAGGCGACGAGGAAGGGTCAAGCATTAGGGGGCCTGAAGAAGGAGGCGAGACCAATAATGGAGATCGAAAGCCAACTGATAGTCACTGCAGAGGAGGCGAAGATAGCGAAGAACTTGGAACTGGGGGCTTGCAAATGAAGGGGAGGCTTCCTGAGATAAATAATAGGCGAGCAGAGGCTTGAGGAGTATTGGATCACGTGGAAGAGGTATGGGCGATCATGGATATTGCAGACAAAGATTAGATTCGGAGGATCAGCATATCCTGCGGCGTGATACGAATGGATTATTGGTGATTTGCGACAGTATACATCAAATTTGCTGTGGATTTGATTAGAGTCCTTTTTTACAATAACGCAGTTCATTGAAGAGAAACAGCTTGAGACAATCATAGATATCGTGGGATGAATTGGTGTAGGATCTCATTGTTGCATAGGATGCTTCCTTTAGTCTGTGAGCAAGCTTGACTGGCCCTTTTGTCGGCTTCTTGATTATTGGAATGGAGGACGTGATAGAAGTGGTACTCCTGGTCATGGGATGTCAGGATTTTACATCGATTGATGGTTTGTTGCAAAAAAAGGTTGGAAGCTTGCCGACTGCTGTTCATTAAGCTGATTATAATGGCAGAGTCGCCAAAGATGAGGGATTTTTTGATCTCTTGGGCCTGTAATTGAAGAATTCCTTGGTAGAGGCCCAGAGCTTCGGCTATGTTATTAGAAAGGATTCCCAATCCCCATCCATAGAAGGTTAAGGGTTCACCTGAGGGATTATAGATGATGCCCCCTGCTCCCGCTGTTCCTGGGTTTGATTTAGAAGCTCCGTCGAAAAATAAGGAATGAGAGTTTCTTGAGTGGAGCCAGTTGCTGAAATCGTCCTGTTTTAAGCGAATTTTCCAACTGAGACTGTTTGCTTTGCCCCGGTTAATGTTGATTTTCACTGTTGAAGGAATGCTGATCTTATCAAGCAGATTTCGAATGAAATCTCTTTCCTTTGTCCAGAGACTGGTGATATCTATTTTTTTGGTTATCTTGGAAGCAATGGTTTCGGTCGCCAGACTTTTGCCTTGATGTAAAGGTGCCTGATCGAGGTCTCTTTGTCTCTAAATATCATGCTATTCTGAGCAATCCAAATCCTCCATAAAAGAGCAAATGGGAGGGCGTCCCACACTCTTTTAGCTGGATTATGCTTCATGGATTGCCAAGGGTAGTTCCTCTTCCAATTATTTAGAGCTTCGTCGATGGAGTGTTGAGAATTCCAGATGGAAGGCGCGGAGGGGTTGATGTTGTTCTAGCATGAGACTGCAAAGGGACAGGAGATAAAAAGATGCTGTATGGACTCCTCTGCTACTTTACAGTTAGGGCATCTGGAGGGTCCAACAATGCCTCTTTTTTTGAGATTCTCTCAATGAGAATTTTTCCTTTCAGGAGAGTCCACATGAAGAATTTAATCTTTGGAATTGCTTCTGCTTTCTTTAAAATCTTCTAGTGTATCCATGCTGGCGCTGGGTGTTCCTTGCTGCTTAAGTAATCATAGCCTGCTTTGATTGAGTAACTGGTTCCTGTAGGGTCCCATCTGAAATCATCCTTGTCGTTTTTGAAGGTGGGCGCAATACTATGCAGATGATTGCAAAAAATGTCAAAGCTGCCTTTGAGATGATGGGGAATGGGAGGAAATTTCCATCGCATCCAAACATGGGTTGTTGCGTCCCATTGAGAGATTTGGCCTAAATTACATATACCTTTACTTTGGAGATAGAAGATTATGGGATCCATACCTGGGAGACTGTTGATGGGAGGGTTTCCCATGATTTTATTAGAACCGATGTTGATAGTTGGGCCTCCTTTTGGCACTTTGGAAACATTTTGCGCCATGAATGTAATGACATTTTTACAAAGCTTCCAGATCTTTGTACAATTTCTGTTGGGGATCTCAGTTGTAAGTAGATGCAGCCTTGGCTATTTGATTTTCAATAAGTTTCCATATCATCTTCCCACCAAAGGCTAAATTCATGAGTGATGGGGATCTTATGCCAAGGCCTCCTTTCTCTTGGTTTTGGATGACATGTTTCCATCTCACTAGGTTGAATTTTTCTTCTCGTTCTTCCCTCCCTGCCAGAGAAAGAATCTGAGAACGCTGTCCATTTTACGATGAAAGGATGCTTGAGCTTGAGCCAGGGAAAATTGATAGAGGGGAAGAGAGGAAAGGCCCGATTTGAGAAGCACCAGTCACCCAGCTGGACTGAGCCAAGAAGTTCCCCATTTTTGAACTTTTCTTTTCATTTTGTCTAGGGTTAAATCCCAGACATTTGCCCTTACATTCCCTATACTCATTGACATTGCCAAGTAACTGAAGCAGTCCCAATTTAACTTACAAGGAACACCAAAAATGTTAGCAATACTGTGGATCGTTTGAGCTAAAGCATTCCATCCGTAAATGCAACTTTTGAGATGGTTAATCTGACCCCCTGAGTATCTCATGAATTTATCTAGTAAGAATTTAATTCTTCGTGCTATAATGGTGGTTGCCCCCCTCCCCCCCCCTAACAATAGAGTATCGTCAGCAAATTGAGAGTGTTTTAAGTATGGGGCTTTACACAGTGCATTATATTAGATATCATTTTGGGATTCAACTGCGTTAGGTAAGTCATTAACGTATGACCATTTCCATGAGAGGTAGTCGTAACTGACTAATATCTCATGATTTTTGAATAGTTCACTTAGCACTCATTGCATCGGGTGATGCTCACAGGGGTGAAGAAGTGGGATTGAAACTAGTGAAATGTGGAGAACGAATATATTTTTAAAAACCTTAGCAAGTATTGTGCCTCATGAACCATTCAAGTAGAGATCCCTTGACTCTTTTTGAATTTCACATTTCACTAGTTTCAATCCCACTTCTTCACCCCTGTGAGCATCACCCGATGCAATGAGTGCTAAGTGAACTATTCAAAAATCATGAGATATTAGTCAGTTACGACTACCTCTCATGGAAATGGTCATACGTTAATGACTTACCTAACGCAGTTGAATCCCAAAATGATATCTAAATTGAGAGTGGTTGATATTTTTTATGCCATCTTCAAATTTAATGCCAGTGATGAGGCCTGCCTGCCTCTTATGGTCAAGCACACAACTAAATGATTCTGCCATTAGGATAAAAAGATATGGAGATAAGGGGCAGCCTTGTCTTAATCCTCTTGAGGATTGGAAGGAAGGTCCAGGTCTACCGTTGACAAGGGGAGCGATCCATGGGCCAGAGATACAGGCTCTTATGATGTTTAGAAGGAGAGGAGAGAAGCCCATTTTCTGAAGAACCACAAAGAGGAAAGAATGCCTTACCCTGTCAAAGGCATTGGCCAAGTCTAATTTCAAAATAAAGCCTTTTCATTCCTTGAGTGGCTTGAATGTATGGCTTCCTGAACCAAGAGAATAGAGTCTGAGATTTGTCTATTAGCCATAAAGCCTCCTTGGTTTTCAGAAATTAGCATCGGTAGGAGGGGATTGAGACGAGAGGCTAGGATTTTAGTGAAGATTTTGTAGGAAGAGTTGCATAATGATATTGGCCTAAAGCGGGAGAAGTTGGAAGGGCGGTTCTCCTTTGGAATGAGGGCCAGATGAGTAGAGTTTGTATAACCTCCTATTTTGCCTTTTCTCTGTATCCACTTGAAATATTTAATGAGATCCTTTTTTATCAACTCCCAGTATTCTCTATAAAAGCAAATTGGGAATCCATCCGGTCCAGGTGCCTTGTTAGGCTGAAGGCTCCAAATTGCTTCCAGTATTTCTTTCTCTTTTATCTCTTCTATCAAATTTTTGTTTAAATCTGCAGTGACCTTGATTGGCAAGTGCTGCAGGAGGTCATCATAGAGTTCTTCCTCCCATGTTTCAGTTAAGAGCTCCTTAAAATGGTCTGTGGCAGCCCCTTTGATATCTGATTGTTCAATATGTTGAATCCCTGCACAGTCTACGATGACTGTTATGTTATTTTTGATTTTCCGTGCAGTGGCTTGTTTGTGAAAAAAGGAGGTATTCTTATCCCCGCTTTCCAACCATATTTGCCTAGATTTTATGCGCCACTTTTCTTCCTCCTCTCTTTTGATTCTGCACAATTGATTGTATAGTTTTTCTTCTTGTGCCTTTTCATTCTGGCAGTATTCCTGTTGTTCTATTACGCATTGGAGGTCTTCGATTTTGGATTTCAACTCACGTTTTTTTCCTCAGGTTCATTGTATGCGTTTTGGCCCAATTTTTTAGCGCTTTTTGCACATTTCTTAAATTGTTCTCCCATATAAAGCCTGGAGATCCTTCAATATGTTGACCCCAGGTTTGCTAGATGATATTTTTGGCTACTTGGTAATCGCTCCATATGTGATTATATTTGAATGGAAGAGGCCCGAGGGGGCAGTGCATATCCATGGCTAATGTAATTGGGTAGTGATCTGAGATTGCAAAGGGCAAAATGGAAGAGTTGACAATTGAAAAGGAAGAGAGAAAGGAGATATTGACCAAGAACCGGTCCAGTCTCTCCATTATATTGCTACTACCCAGTCTATGATTACTCCATGTATTTTTTCGATTTTTTGGAATGATATCTATCAGGTCACTGTTTTGCATTATGTTTTCCAGCTGATTTCTGAATGGATCTGGCATAAAGCTTCCTCCACGCTTTTCATTGGCATAGATTAAGTTGAAGTCGCCTCCTAAGATGATGTTACTGTTATCTTCTTCCATTATGTTTTTGCTGAGAGAGTCCCAACAAACTTCTTTGTCCCTGTAGTGGTTAAGGGCATAAACATTAAAAATGACAATCTGCTGTTTGCTCATGTTGTTCCTCAACACTGCCTTTATCCAATGCTGTTCTATTAGTTCAACTTCACTATTCCATTCTTCCTGATTCCAGATGGTAGTAATTCCGCCAGAGGCCCCTCTGGCTTCACAAATACTTCCTTTTATAACACTTATGACGATCAATAATCTTGTTGATCTCTGACTCTCTTTGTTTTGTTTCCTGTAATAAGATAATGGATGGTTTCTCCTGAGTTATAAGATCTTTTAGGGCGTTGGTTTTGGAGGGGTGCCCGAGTCCCCTGCTGTTCCATGAAAGGATTTTGATCATTTCAAACCTGTGATTCGAGGAGGTGCTCTACCTCCCTTGTCTTTGCTTGCTGTTTCTTGATCTTTTGTGCCCTGAATGTAAGATTCTATAGGATTCTGTAGTCCTAGAGCTATATCTTTTTGTGCATTCTCATCCCTGTGCTGTTTGGAAGTCTTTCTTCCCGGCTTCTTTTGACCATCTAGAGAGGATCCCTGATCCTTGGAGTTGCTGCAAGTAATTCTAGGAGGGAGGGGATCTTCTGATGATAGGTGGGAGGGAATGGTCATAGAATGGGGGGAAGAGGGGGGTTCAGAAAGATTCAAAGGAATAGGATCATCTTCGGGGAGGGTGAGGACATGGAAGGGGTTGGAGGAAGGAGGAGATGGAAGAGAATTCAACATTCCAGAGGATTGAGGCAAATGAGGAGAAGAAGGAAGAGGGGATGAGGGCGGGGTAGAAGGTTTATGGGAGGAGGGAGGGGGAAGAGTGGAAGGTCCAACTTCATTGGGCAATTTGAGACTAGGGGCTGTTTTTTTCTTTTTGACCACTTCCCATTGTTCTTCTTGCGTATTATTATCAACATTAGAAAGCTTAGTACAACGGTTAGCAAAATGACCGTACTCATGACATACCTTACACTTGAAGGGGATCTGTTTGTAGTCGAGTTGCTGTATGCGCGACCATTCGTCAACTTTGAGCTTGATGGCTTCTGGAAGACCTTTACCTAGATCAACCTCGACACAGATATGGGCACATGCCTGCATATTATCTCTTGGCTCGCTCCGATCAATGTATTTGCCGACCGCATTTTCAATGGCGCGCACTGATTCATCTCCCCAGCAATGCAATGGGAGATGAGGGAGACGAACCCAAATAGGAACCGCATTAGGGATATCTAGCTCTGGGTTGAAGTGCGGTGTCCATTTGTTTAAGTACAAACCTCTGGAATCCATGAAATAAGGGCCATTGCGAAATATCAAATCCTTGTCTTCCTTTGTTTCAAAGTGGAAAGTGAAGTATCCCTTCCCGCAGAATCTAATAGAAATTTTCCCTTGAATTTTATCTGCCCAGTTCCTTTCCACACACCTCTAAACAGTTTTTGGTGAGGGCCAAAGACCTGTAAATTGCCCTATCAGTCCCTTTTCCGCCAAAGCAAGAGCAGCCATTTTGGGCAAGGTAGGGGGAAGAGAAACTTCCTGTAACCCCTCGATTTTTTTAACGAATTTGGAGATAGTAGGACGAGCTCGTTGGGGCGGTAAGGAGTTTATAAGAGCAGAAAATGCCTGTTGTTGAGCTGCCTCCTCCGGTGGAGCCTCCGGAGGGGCCATCTGGGTAGCTGTGGAGCGTTCCAGGGGAAGAACATGCGGGCTCGCCCGCAGCAGTCAGTTTCAGGCGGCTGCAGCAGCAGGAGCTCGCGCGCTAGGTTTGTATTGAAAAAAAGTCAGGTAGGCAGAGACATTATTGAACCAGTTTATAATGATTTTTGAGTCGCCAAATATCTGCAGATTAATGCAATCACGACCCAGAGAGAAATGCAATAGATGTCGGAGGGTAATAAGTTCTGCAAAATTGTTTGTTCCTCCTCCAAGTCCCAGATTTACATTGTATTTTTGATGTTCATTTGGATGTAGTATGAACACCCCCCCCACAACCTTGTTCCTGTGCGGCCCCATCAAAATAAGCCCAAGGGATGGATTTATCAATGGCAGCGGGGGCAATAGGTCGGCGAGGAGCGAGTGGTTTGATATTAGGCAATTCATGATATGCCGATAATATTTTAGTAGCCATGACAGACCCGTTTGCATTCCCTTCGCTAAAGATAATTTTGTCCCTACACAGCCAGATGGACCAATAAAAGAGCAAGGGGAGGTTGATCAGTTTGGAACCATGATTTGCAGTGTACCAATTTTGTCAGGCAATATTAACATTATCTGCTTCCCATCTTACCAGATTGTAGAGAATTTGAAATGGATTCCCATAGATGTTTCGTGAAATCACAATTTAAGAACAAATGATCTATGGATTCAGTGGACTGTTTACACAAGACGCACTAGCTCGGGCCGCAGAAGGCACGATGAGATAATTGGTCATCAGTTGGAACTTTGTGACTGAGCACGCACCAAAAAAAAGGTCTGGTCCTCGGGGGCGTGTTATATACCTAGTGGGGATAATATGGGGTACCAAGGGAGGTACCCAAGGTAATAATGTAATAATGGGATGGGCCATAGTAATAAATAAGGTGGTTAACCCATATCATGTAAGGGACCACAAGTAGTTAATAATAATGTAATGGGCCCATGGTATTAGTCGATGGTATGAGGGAACCATGGTAATGATCCATGGTATTATATGTAACAGGCATATGGCTTGTGGAGTGTTCTCCTTCCTTAAGGAGTAAATGCATGGTGTTGCCCTACCTTAAGGGTTTGATCAATAAAGAATCATTTCTATCTATTTCTGGGTTTATTTGCATTATCTTATATTTTCATATTAGATCTATAATATTTCCGGGTCAGATCTATAACAAGTGGTATCAGAGCTATAACAAGTGGTATCAGAGCATTTTCTTGGGCAAAAAAGTGGAGAATTTTTTCTATTATTTTTTGCAGGATTTCGGGGGTGGCGAGTTTGCAGATTAGATTTGTACGTTTTGGTGCAAGATCTGCAAAATCTAATTGCAGATCTGGATTCTATGTGAAAAAATACCCGATTTAAAAAAAAATCGGTCGAATCGGAGTCCAGATGAAGGAGATATCGCTGATTTAAAAAATCAGTGGGGTTGCAGACAATTTTTCAGGTCAGCGAATTTGCGGCAATTCAATGGCAAATCTCGT